>PNEQ01053881.1:0-53615 GCA_003012365.1 Medauroidea extradentata | reverse complement strand
GGGGGCTATACACGAGTAAATACGGTAGTTGCCGTATACATTCACGTAAATAATAAGGTTGTTCTGTTGTGGTCTGAATGTGCTTCGCGCGAGACAAGCAGATGAATCTCGCGCACACGAGCTGCCCGGAGGCACGCCAAGGTAGGCGGCCCGGCCACTCCCCTCCCCCATCCTACACAACCAGACCGAGCGCACCGTTTTGCCACGTACGTCACGATGAGGGATTGTGGAGTACCATTTTATTTGGAAGACACCTTTTCATCGTACTAAAATATAATTTCAATGAAAACTTTTTTAAGTCGGTAATTGCTCTACATAAATTTTCAGAAAAATTAAAAAGTAAATAAACACAAAATTAATTTTATTTGAGGGGGTGGGGTCAAATTTAGTTACCTAGGGACGATTGACATCTGCGATCTAACGACACAATTACCTGGCACCGTACAATGTCGTTAAGATCAAGGGTTCACTGTACGTGTTGTGACTTAATCATAACATTTTATTCAGCGAAAATTTATTTAGGAATGGATGAATAAACTATAATCAGTAGAGATCATGTACTAAAATCATAATTGTTTTCGCTTTGAATACTTCACAAAACGTTGCCAGGATGGGTAATATGGAACAGTCGATCCTCGTTTGTTTGTTCAATCATAAGACATCTCATTCGAGGAGCGTTGACCATTTCAGCCAATCACAAGTGAGCTAGCAGTGCTGTTTGTTTCAGTTGCTGCCTCCCAAGATGCTAATTCGGTTTACCTCGTGTTTTGCCGTGCTTTAGCGATCAAAAAACGGGACACCAAAACGTTATGAAGATCATGGAATAAATAAATTATCGAGTACTACGCCTAATAAACATATGCTTATCATTTTTGGTAGTTTGCTTTAACATAGCAGAGATACTAACCATACACATAATGGCTCTGTGTTGTATTGACTGCCCTATTCTAAGCCAAGGAATGACTTTCGAGGACATGTAGTCTGACAATGCAGTAAATACAGCATTAACCCTGCAAATGTACTAAAAAATAAATCAGAAGTACAGACTCACGGCGGGAGATCTTCTTTTTGTCTGGGTGGGAGTGGAGGGGGAACGTAGCCTGGGGCTGCCCCAGAACAATGGACGCGCTGCGACAGACATGCTTCACACGTGGACCCTTGAGATCAAGTTGTTGTCGTCGTAGTTCCTCCACGCTGGTCTCCTTCCTGTCCCCTGTACAACACACACAAACACATCACACACTGCTCTGCCTAACAACAAGTGGCTCACTGTAACACTCTCATCACTTGCCTTTCACTTTCACCAAGTTCTTTGCAGCCTTCTTCAGTATCTTCGATGTCGTCAGTTGGGTGAACTGACTGTTGTTCTTTCTTTCCATTTTCTTCCTCCCGCTTTTCTTCTTTGCTTTCAGTTGTTTCTCTGGATGAAATTTCTTCTCCGAGCAGCACTTCTTGTCTACTTGTGATCTCTCAGACTGCAGTCTTTTATCTAGCCTAAGTTTCTTCTTATCAGCCTGTAATTTCTTCACTGAATGATGTTTCTTCTCGAGCAGAGACTGCTTTTCAAGTCTCTTCTCCGGCTGATGAATTTTTTCTGCCTGCACTTTCTTCTCGTTGTGAGGTTTTCTCTCCACCTGAGGTTTTTCTAACTTAAGTTCCTTCTTAAACGGAGAATTTTCATCTTCCACATTCTCTGACTGGATACTAATTTTCCTGAGTGATGCTAAAGCTGCCTTTCTCTTAGATCGTGCTAACGTGGGGACAGGCCTGGAAGTAAAGATGAACCAACTTTCAATACCAAACCAGGAAAAACCTGTGCATAGCACTCGCTACCATTGTAGGCAGTGTTAACATGCTATTTAATGGTTCAGATACTTACATCCAAAACAATGGCAACAAAAGATATTTTTATGTTAGTATGCCACGACTCCAACCAAAGTTGGTGCACCAAAATCAACCGAGACAGGGTATTACCTATATTGTACAACAAGTCTAACATGTAACACACTGAATCATTACACAAGGCATGCACACATCTGTAATTGTCTCATGCTTTCTTTCTAGTTCAAACTCTACTGAAATCACTATCAACAGTAACATGATGACATACTCAGTCAACATTTTAAGAGTAGTACTTCTTTAATCAATTTTTTTACTAAAATAATAATAAAACCATTCATAATTTAAACTTATTTGGTTTTAACCACCTAGAGACTTAAAATTGCAATGTAATTCTTCAGTTCTAGAACATATTTAAACCAACAAATTTCTATACTTCCATTAAAATCTACAAAAAAAAATTTTCAATAAAATGGTTAAGAAATTATTCAAGCTACTAAATGGTTAATAAATAGAGAAATATAATCATACAAACTTATTCATATTATTAAGTTCACGAAGACAGATAAGATACTGACATATACAAATTTAATTCTAGTGACAAGACCACAATGTACTGTACTGATATGAAAAATGTACTCTCTTGTACACTTATCCATACAAAATACTACTAACACATCCAGAGAACAAATGGTGAAGAGAGAAATATGACAATGGTGAGGCATAAAGGAGAAAGGAGGCGGAGAAAGCTGCAAACTAATATATGACAAGAGAAAGAACAGATAGCAGCTTGAAGACGAATGATATGGGACACAGAATAAAATGAGACATACCTAATAAATTATAAAAGAAATAGTGCTGCTTATTACAACATTTTAAATGCTGCTTACACAAAGATGTTAAAACAGACGTATGCAGACAAGTTGGACAACAGAAGGAAAATGAAAAACATTTTAGCCAACTCATTAACATGGGCCCATATACTTTATAATAATGAATTATTTTCCAAGATCTTATATTACAGATAAGTTATAATTTTTTAGAATTTGTACATTTATCAGAAAAACATCTTAACACAAGCATCAATACTTTAAACAGGTCCCCGTACGCTTGAATTAAAGATGATCAACAACCATCTGCTACTGCTGTTAATCATTAGACTCTTGTTATTCCTCGCAGAAATAATAAAAGCAACATGTCTTGCCATAGCACCTGTGCGACAGAAGATAGATAGGAGACATACCTTGCGGGCGACTGTGGAGGCGAGGGAGAGGGCGAGGGTGACGAAGTGAGCGGGACCTCCTCCTGGTGACGGAAGAGGATGGGTGGGAAGGCAAGTCGCGGGGCAGACTGCGCAGGGTCGCTCAGATCCCGCATGTCCATGGGCAGCATGCGGCGTAACTGCTCTTGTAGGGCACGCGGCATTGTAAAGGCACGCAGGCACATCTGTAACCAGCATGCTGGGCAGCGCACGTTGTGTGTGCTACACTCCTGGGAGTTTGATGTTCGCCACTGTTGGTTGCGCACCACCGATGGCACACGGCACATTCCTGCAGACAACCACACTCCAGTGAGATACAGGCTGATAGACAGCACAGCATCGTTACAGCCACAGTAATATGTTGCTATGGCAACCAGTACTCAGTGTGTGACTAGTCACATGCACCGACTACACCGCAGCTACTTACTACTTTAACATTCGCTGCCAATAACTTTCAACCTTGTGTTACCTTGGACATAAAGCTGTAAAAGAGAATTTAAATAGAATTGTGAACACGGAGAGTTAACTGCAAAGTTAAGCCACAGTGGATTGTTCCAGAACATTGTCTATAGATTATATAAAATAACAACAGTGCAGGTATACATCTCCACTGAAATATCACGGAGAAAGAATAAAATCATAAAAAGACAATTTGTATTTATAAACTGAATGTACCATGAGAAATAAAATACAACAAGTACAAATTAATGGTCCTCTTACACAGTTCAATTGTAATCATGATGATAGCATTATTATTAATAATAATTCACTCGCAAATGGGCAACCTCCCGATGGCAAGTTCTAAAAGTTAGAGAGCAAGAAGGGCATATGCCCCAGGCGGCATATCAAAGGAGCAGCAGGCTGGCCAGGTATTGTTTCAGAAAGTTACGACAGAAAAAAATATCTACAGAGAAGAAGCTAATTCAGATAATAAAGAAAGCGTATTCAATTTCTGGCTGAGAGTAAATGTCACAACGTTACTACATGACCATTTTCCAACTGATGGCATCCTTCGGCTGCACTGACGCTATCTTGCTCACTAAAAATAATTTAACAGTTTGAAGCCGCAGTCTTAACGTAACATACTGGACCACCAGTCTCTCCATTACACAGGGTTACCACTCACAGTGGTGGCTTAAATAAATATGACAAATTACTAGTATTGCCCAAACAAATAAATAAAAAATTACCAATATTATACCATTTATAATGAGTGATGATATACAGTACATAAAAATGCAGTGAATTAAAAACAGGTGTAGGCAATGAAAACAATACTAAATCAATTTGTTTGCTAGTCAAAAATTAAAAAAAAAAATGAAACCTTTAGTGAAATAACTGATATTATGAGGCGGTCCACCCACCACTTAGGCCTTTATTATTTCATGTCATGTTTTTATTTTATTATTTCTTTATGTTTGACTTATGTGTATTTAATTTGATTTGTTTAGGCTGAGGCAACTTTGTGTTCCAATTTAAATTTAATATTATCAATTGCAGCTTAACTGTTATTGTTTTGCAATTCAGGGCTGAGTACATTGTTGGGTAGCTTAAACAACGGCCAGGTGTACTTCCAGTTTATTGATAGACCTAGTTAGTTTCTGTTACGACTCGGCCGTTGCACGGGAATGAGTGAGAGACAGTGCTATTCCCGTGCACAAGATGGCGGCAGCCAATGAACTACTTTCTTTTAAATATTTTTATGCTAAGTTTTTTTGAATTGGACGTTATTTAAAGAAACGAATATGTGATTGGACAATACGTTATTAGCATTGCGATTATTTGTACTTTGTTATCTAGTGTATTATTTAATTTAGTTTATTTTAGTTAGTTGTAAGTGTTGGTGCAGTGGGTGGCCGCCAGGCGCACTAAAAGGGAGAACCAACGGTAGTTGGCGTCAGTGAGTGCTGACTACTCAGACTCGCGGCGTGTAGGTCACGTTTGTCGAGGGGCGGATTTTGTCTTTGTGTGGGAAGTACCGAAAAGGGTGTTTCGGGATGGAGGACGAAGCTGCAGTGAAGGACCGGGAAAGGAGTGTGATGTTGAAACTTTTTGGACTTAATTTTGAAAACTTATCTTTAATCATGTTTTACCCTTGTTTTAAGTTGGGTAACAATGGTGGGGCGTGTGTTCTCCCTGGAGAGTGTAGCCGCAAGTTAGGCCGTATATTACTTTTGTTCTAAATTTATGTGGTGATCGGTAACTTTGGTGTAATCTAGCTTTTGTTGAATTTGAACATCGGGAGAATAAACAAACCACATTAAAATTTTCGGCGGCTTTTATTTGAAATACTACCACATGTTCACGTGCCCTGAACATCTACTAAATCAATTTAATACTAATACAACTTAGTTTCCTCACCGCGTCACAATATACACACAGAAAAAAAACCAAAATTGTTGAATTACTTGTGTATATTAAAAGAAACTAGCTTTATTAATTTTCCATTATGAAGTAGGTAGTTTTACTCTAATTCCCACATTACAAATAATGTTCTTATGGAAAAGTCACTGGTACCAATAACTATGACAAACATATAAACTAAACTATGTACTAAGCTCACGAACATATGACACCAACTACTAAGAAATTCTATTAGCTAGAAGATGAAAACACCATAACATTCTATTGCTTTTTGAAGACAAAATTCGAAAACCATTTAAACCAACATATTTCCTTGCTGGAGCAACTTTAAGTCCGCATACTATTAGAACAATAAATTTGAAAATAGTAAGAATATAAGCATAAAATATCTACAATTTTCAAGCAACAGATTTTTGTGGTGCACTCTAATACTGCAGATGACACACTATTGCTGCTGAAATGTTTTATTTTGGCTCCTGTCCAAAAAAAAAATATTTATTCAATTCTGTTTATCTCTTTTTAATTTTACCATATGTCACAGCTGCTTGCTACCCTGTTGGAACTGAATCATTCATTACCCGTACAAGTGAGATTTCTAAAATAAGTCTTTCTTACCAATTACATTTTTATGGCCTCCTCTTTGTTTTTTGTAGAGTTTATCAGTATTTCTTTCTCTTTTCACATTCTGTCTGACGGAGGTGTTTGAAAATCTCTTCATCAATTTAAATTATTTTCACATATTTTTCATTTGTTAAAGTCGTTTCTTTTTCTTTGTTGTCTTGTCACTCAAGAAAATATTTCACCTTTTACTGTTCCATATGATGCCTACATTTGCTAGGGGCAGCGTAAGCAGTGGCCGACAACTTTTTGCTCATGATGATACAATGTGGACAGTTTTTGGAAGTCTTCATTGGATAACATTTAACAACCATATGAACATTACAAGTTTCTTCATTCATGGAAGCTCTATGTTCTGACAGAGTCCATCGTAACCAAGAAACACTATGCGCACCACATCAGCCAAACATGAGAGGGGGTGTGACGCTGTAACCAACGTAGAAACCACGGGATATTTCAATACATCTCTGCAGAGCTTCATTACAAAAAAACTCTTCCCAATAAATATTAATATGAACTTCTTGTGTGATTTATATTTTTCCTCATGGAGAAATTCACATTCACCACAGGCGAACAACACAATGTCCACTGGAACAGTTTTTGCAAAGACATAACAGCTGGGCAATGACACTCTTGTGGCTGAACTAAAAAATTAATTCACAAGGCTAGTCACGCATTTGTTATGAACGTTTATACAATGAGCATAATTTATAAAATGACAAGATATTTAGTAATTGATACGGATTTAAAGCTTTTTTGCTGTGTTTCATGTCATTTCCTCTCAAATTTCACTAATTTATAGATACCCACAAATATTTCTGCAGCATTGAATGTGTGCAAAGTATCTTATTTTTGTTAAAAATTAACATAAATAATTTTATTTATAAAAACGTATTAAGAACTTATTAATTAAAAATCTACAAATTTGTTACATTTGATAATTTGTTTAATTCTATACCAAAAACAAATAAGTTACATAGCATACAAATGAAATGGGGGTAACAAGTACATTAGACGACATTAGTCACCAAAACAATATTTTATGTAGGTATGTATTACAGCTGCAAGACATTTTGTGGATAAAAATAAATGAAAAAAAAAAAAAAAAAAAAACTGCAATAAATAAGGTTACATGTCTCAAATTAAATTATACCTAACAATTTAAAGCTGCGAGATAAATTTATTTGCCTCATATCATATTGTACTAATCAGTAGAGGTACATTAATTTCACGGATTCATCTGGCAGCACCCACTTGCCACAATCAATTATCTATTGGCTTATAACCGTACGAGCATGAAGCAAGCGATAGCACTTCGCATTATTCCCTTTATTACTACAAGTTTGCAGTAGTCAAAAGCGTTTCGTAACAGCCACCAGCAAGTCACAGACATGACAATGAAGTATACATAATTGGCGTTCAACCTGACGTGGAATGTACCTGCGAAATTTACGTACATCTGCTAATCAGCATCAGTATTTATCATTTGACATTACACAAACAAGTGGTAAAGAATTAATAACTTTGAATAACCTAAATACCTTGAACGTGCATATTTGTGTTCGCCTCTACCTTTTCTATATAAGACACAAAAATTGTATCATCATTGCCACTATTTGTTGCCAGTGTTAAAATTTATGCTCGACTGTCATTCGTTCCTTGCATTTTACTTGATAAGTAATGAAAATTGTTTGTCTATAATTTTTTGAGACATCAGTTCTGGTAAATCACATGAAATGTAATTACAAACGTTAAACTCTTTGTCCGTGCTTCATTGTATTGTATTAAATAACACACACACACACACACACACACACACACACATATATATATATATTAATTTTATCACCACATACCACAAACAAAAATAAAATATGTAGCACAAATTACCAGGATATATAAACAGTCGCTCCACCAAAACAAGAGCCTTTTTTTTACGTCTACTTTAATATTCTCTAAACTCGCTTTCGCATTCAGTTCAAAACCAATATCTTGAAACAAATACTTTTTTTACTATAGGACACGTCAAAAATTGAGACAATCTTCCGTAATTTTGCCCATAGTTTACAAATTTCGTAATTTTCAGGAAATGGGGAATTTCACGATTTAGTGTGCCAAAAAAACAGGTGTGTATACCAATAACCAATTTTAAAAAATGAGAAAACGAATGGTTTTCTGTAAAAATTACAAAAAGAAATCACAAGATTTAATAAAAAATGACTAAACGGCAGCCCTGCCATTATCTTGGCAGTATTTGATGTAAGATTCACTAGTCTGTAGCTGCCAGGACTCTTCTAGCCTCCCCCTGCTGGAATACTGGGACCAACACTACTTCCTTTGAATCCTGTGATAGCTTACCCTTCTCTAATGTCCTGAGAAATAACACCAGAACCTCTGAATACGTGACCAACCCTCTCCCACCAAACTTAAAAGTGCCATTCGCCCATTCCCTATGCCATTTGGGATCATTGCCTTATAGCAGGACTCCGTTGCATAGATGGGTTAGGCGCAAGTCTATGGTGTGTGAGGTCCTGGGTTGAATCCTGGCTTGAGCATGGATGTTGTGCTGTCCGCGTACATCGCTTCACCCTCGTCTCTTAAGACCTTGTTAAAGGGCCGTAAAACCTCGCCACCCCCATTGCCTTATTACGCTTTTAACTACAGTGGAACCTCATTAATACAAACCTGAAGGGACCTAAATTTATGCAGTTTGTAATAATGAGGTTCGTATTAAGAGGGGTTAGCAAAAACTCAAAAAATTATGTCTGTGTATTTTCAGGATGTTTAGTCCCAAAATAAAAACTTTCAAACCATCATGACTTCCTTTAACCATCTTATTCTGAAGGGAAAGAAAACCACTTTGTAGTAATGAGAACTTTGTATTAACAGGGTTTGTTTTAACGAGGTTTCACAGTATTCTATTACCTTTACAATCTTACATTTTATAAGACATAATTAGCTTCCCAAAAAGCTCCTGGTCTCCTCTATGTAACGTGAGGACTTACTGTACTAACATTTTTGCTGGGAATTGAGAAGTTACATGGTTGCATTGTTGTCGTGGTAGCAGATATAGTAATTGTGGATTCAAATATAATTTGAAGTGTCATACTTTCATATTTTACCCAGCATCTAGCAATCAAACCGGTACATCTTTTACAGGGTTTGCATAATGTAAAGAAACTGGAATCAACAATTAATCAATGTGCTGAAACATTGAATAACTTATTCACTCCATCCCTAATTAATAGTAATTAGTAATAACTTAACAATGAACGACGGCGTCGTAACTGGTGGCTGTGAAAAAATTGGGAGTACGTACTGTAATGTTAACAATTTCTTTTGGATGGGAAAAAGCTGCCTCTGTAAATTATTTTCAAAAGGAAATCTATTCCAAAAAATAAAAAATTCTCTCGTGGTATCACTGTTAGTGCTCACGAAAAAAAATGCTAGACAACACAATGACTGTGGACTGGACCAAATGTGTGTGGGAACGACTGCTCGGTGCTTTATTAAAATTGCAAAGCATGCTAGTGTTGGACAGTTTTCGCAATCACCTTACCGAAGAAACGATGAATTGTCTGAAAGATGGCTTAGCAGAAGATTAGCAACTTAAGTTCTACAGGCTGTCTAGCAAAAGTAGTATTTTAATTTCCAGTACATTTCCTGAGAAATTCCAGTACAGTGCTTTAAACGTGATACCATGTTAAATTGTGCTATCCAAGTAGAAAGATAACCATACAATTCTAATGTTATTTTTAGAGGTGGCAAAGGGGTGTAAAATATATTACTTTAGTTCAGTATTTAAATAAAATACTTCACTTTACACAAATTTGTAAATTGATTGAATTGTTGAAAGTCTTCTTTCATTGCATTTGATGGTTCAGTCCATAACACAGAAATTAATATGAACAAAATTGTTGGAAGAAATTTATAAAACATGAGGGAGCAGCACCTTATCATATTATATTTATTATAATTTATACAGTCGTAAATCAGAAACGTATCTTGACAAAAAACGAACACACAATAAAAAGTAACTTTTAAGTAGGTTATATTACACTCCAGAATTGTTCACTTATTCCCAACACTTAAAAACTGCGAGCTAAATTTATTTACATCACATTTTTACGAAACTTACTGTACGTATAAATAATATAAGGTAAAAGAAACATGCGCAAAGGGATAAATATTTTAATTTTTGATTTTTTTAAAACTTAAATATCTTTAATGTATTCATTCGTGTTTTGCATCTATAGTTCCTATTTGTAGATGCAACAATTTTTTTTATCCATGTTATTTTCACTGTTTTTGCCGCCGATAAATTTAATGCCACAGTTTGCCATTCATTCCTGATTTTTCAAATGATGCATGATGAAAATTTTTGCGTTTCCAGGGACATAAATTCAGTCAAATTAAACATCACAACTTCATCGGAATCACAATAATATTTGTGCTTTATCCTTGCTGTTACTAATATATTCAATCTTTATATAATTACAATGTTAAACAACACAAAAAATTACCAGGTGCCATGTGAAACAGAATAAACAAACACATTCAATAAACCCATAACTAAACCTAAACAGTACGTCAGCCATTTCCTCGTCTACTTCGATGTACTCGAACCTCGCTTTCACTGTCAAAAATTAATTCTGTCGATTCACATTAAATAGATTCTCGAATCAAAGGCATTATTTAATATAGAAGGAGTTAAAAATTTCACATTTATTTTGTAACTAAGCACAAAATGATGGGACTTCACGATTTTAAACAAAAATTGAAAAATTGGTAACCTTGCACGTTGCGAGAAACACTTGTCTCTAGAAAAAAACTAAAATTGCAGCTGTCAAAGTACCGTCCAATTTACTGATGACTGATAACGAAATGATTGGTGGCAAAAAAATTACCACAGAAAATAAAAATTTAAAGTACATTTCCTGCACATTCCCAGCCCCCGAAAATGTCACGTACAATTCCAGTACTTCCTGCAATTTCCCGATCGCTGGACACCCTGGTTCTACAGCCTCTTGGCGTCTGCATCAATCAGCCATTTAAAGTACATCTGAAGCGGCAATACTACGAGTGGTTGGCAAGCAACAATCACAAGATGACACCGACTGGGAGAACAGGGCGACCAGGCTTGAATCTTGAGCGTTAGTGGATTCTCAATGCCTGGTCAGCTATTCCGGAAACATTGGTCGTATAAGTGCTGCATATCGAATGCACTCGACGGCACAGAAGATGACGCATGATCTGACACTCGCAGTACGGATAACAGCAGCTGCAATAAGTACAGGGGACCTACCGATACGGCTATAGAGGCTGATGGCTGTGACAAACTATGGCCTTTTTGTAATCACGGACGTAACTTTTACCTGTTCAATAAAGAAATGCAGTATAGGCGAGTAAATTTTTATTTGTTATCCAGAATGTACCATGCATTCATACGGCACTGCTTTCATCAATTATGTATGAAATAAAACAGTATTAATATTAATTAAACCAGTTGCGGGGCTGGAGCAAGACACATGACTTATTAATCATTCATTGCAGAGTGCGTGATATGGTAGTGGGAGTGAAAGAACAAATGCTGAACAGATGAGCAAGGTCACTCCTACAATCAGACTTCTTATCTGTTCCCGCGACATTGTCACGTTACACTCTCATCTGTCTTCTAGTTCTCTTTCCAAGCTTTATGCGAAAATACCAGGACAGAAATAAGTATACATAGTACCTTGGAATTCATTAAAATTTGCGACTGTTTAAAAGTAAACTAACCCCCAATACAAAGAGACTGTTTCAATGCAAATTTGCTATAAAATACTTTTTTTTTCCCCATCTTGTAACCAAAAAACAAGGGCATGGGTCTTACACAGGGGCGGATGGTACCTGGGTATACACAGTATTTGATCCCAGTAAAACGTCTTAAGTCAATTTATATCACAATTTACTTCACATTTTTCAAGAGAATTGCTTTATGTTTTGTTGCAGAGTAGGACGGAGAAGGAAGGAGAGAATGCAGCATACATTATGCATATGTCACTGTTGCGTGCGCAACTTAACTCTGCAGATGTGTGCTTCAAGTGGTTCAAGCCAAAGTTGTTAAAAAATTAAAAAGGTAAATGCAAAATGCAACAAGCTGCAATTTATGCTTAGTTAAAACTACTGTATTCCTTAGCAAGCATTGTTATCATACTACATTTATCATAAGATTAATTAGTAGGCCGCAGTTGTTAATCAAAGAAAAATTGGCAAAATAAACTTTAATTTATATTTCTTGAAGTCTCCTGGGATTGATATTGTTAGATCACTATTGTTATTAGATCCGGTGTAACTAAATTGAGGTTCTACCGTATTTGAGGTTATTTTGATTTTCATATTTGCTGTCCAAATAAGTTCCCAATAAAGCTACAGACACACTGCAAAATTAATGTTACTTCTGCCGTAAATCCACAATTACAGCACTCGCAAACTGAAAAGAAGGTAGAGTACAAAGCTTGACAAGAAGCTTTACATTAAGTTCTCTGAAAGGAGTGTTAAAATCAGTCTAGTTAAAGCTTCTAAAAACTATCTTTACGCTCATTTTCTCCACTGCGTTATTGAATTTCTTGAGGCATGCGACTTCCTGACATGTCTTTGCCACAAGAGGCTCAATGGAACGTGAATGTAATAAATAAAACAACAAGATGAGGACTAATGCACTCACCATTGCCAGTGCGACACTCTAGGCGAGGCCTCTGCTTGCCACGAGGCAGCACCTTGATCATCTTGCCGATGAACTTGCGACACGACTCGCAGCAGAACACCCCAAACTTGCGTGCCTGCTTCACGAACCTGTAGAAGCGCACAGCACCGCACACGCTGCACAATACAGTGCCCGGGGTCATGACCCCATCTGTAACACACACAACCACACATCCCTCGTCAGACGCTCCTACGTCCCCGTCCTCGCCAACATAACAGCGCCAATAAAACAGAGCATATAAGCTGACAGCTGATGAAAGCAGGGCAAATTTTATTTTTCTGAACTGGTTGAAGAAAGATTAGACTTGACCCAGTGAAAATCATGTGCATGGATGGGAAAATAACTTGTAAAATTAGGACACGTTTAGAGTTTACAATTTTCAATCACGGTAATTTCTTGGTTGAACAAATTATACTTCAGCGACTCTTTTACTTCCCTTTGAAGTCAGAATATGTAGGCCCACGTGTCTGGCGCAGAGGCAGTTACTTGAAAATACTATTTAAAATGCAAGATTACTCTACATTCTCTAAATTTAATTAGCAACACAAAATAATGTTAAAAAAAATAAAATATAAAAATGTAAAAACAAAGTTTACAATGATTGACATGGTATCACCTAACACACGGAAAATAGTAGTGATAACATTTTCGACACCATTTAGATGAAAATGGCAGAGAACAACATAACGCATTTTTATTTACATCAGATGGCAAATGTAATTATAATTGTGCCAATGTTAAGGCTAGCACTCAGTTACAGTACCTTTGATGAACAAGAAAATGTACACAGATCTCTCGTACACAAAACTCCAGTCGTACTTACGTGATTGTTTTAATGTACTTATGTGCAGAAAAAATTCTAAAATATTAGGACCTTTTTTTATTGTTATTACATTTTTTATGCATTAATAACAATAATATGGAATTTATGAATTTATCATTTTTAAAAATATAGGCTGTTACAGAGTAGAAATAGACAAATTTGATCAAATAAAAACAAATAAACGACTTGCATGAGGAGGTGCGTGAACATTAGAACCTTCTGTAAATAAACTAGGCGACATAAATATTCTTGGTAGCAACTATCTACTTAACAATGGATAATTGTTATTCAACCCGTAGAACTCTCGAAACTGTGGATCCAAGCATTCTAACAATGCATTTATGCAAAATTTACATAAAAACATTTTTATTGATTTTAAACCATCCTAGGATCAATGTGTTTATGCTAACAACTTTAATATCACATCCAACTTTTAATTAAAAGTACCAACATGTGCCTATGCTAATATCACATAATAGTTTTCCTAGAATATTTCAAGACCAACGGGCAACAAACCAGTATTGTAAGTTGCTCACATAAACTTAAACACATCACACAAAACCCAGCCAGATCAACACGGACACAAAAGGACAATCCAAGGTAAAAGGTAGGCAGCCACGAGATATATCTGTCCAAACAAACTGGTATCACTACTTGGCTTATCTAGTATACTTCCATTTTTCACAGCAACTTCAAGAAGCCAGGGGATCTAACACTGCGACAACATTTTCTGCAAAACGTTCAAGGAGTGATGCAACAATTATAAATGTTGAACTATGTGCAGTCCTCTACACAATTACACGATGCGGCGCAATGTGACACAAAGTCACACCAAACAAACTAATTACAGTCAACACCGCTTGCGATGCGCGACATCTCACCAAGCGACGAGATTGACTTGCCACCTGGGCTATATCGCTGGTGACGTCCAAGAAAAAAGCCAATCAGAAGCAAGAACATAGAAAACTAACTAAAGTGATGTTTGTAAACGTAAACGAGAAGGAAGGAGTATTGGTTTGGTTATATATATGTTTCTACCTGCCTAGCAGCAACATAACCTAACATTCAGCCACATGTTTTGCTTACATAAATGACCTTATGAAAATTTACAAAGATAGGGTAAATCAGCCAAAATGTTAAATGTAAGGCGTTAGAAATTTAACCTGAGTGAAATTATCAATGTTCGAAATTTCAACTGATGACCTCTCTGTCAACTCCGCAACTAATAAATAAATATATGTACTATATATATATATAAATATATGTACTATATATATATATATATATATATATATATATATATATCATGCACAAAGTTTGAAAGGATCTTTTTAAATTCCACCATATAAAAACATTAAATACCGTAGCATTGTAAGCATTCAACAAAACCTGGTCACATGACTGAAATAACCTACCCTACTCCTGCGAGTGAATTTTCGTTAAGTGCCTTATGTAGTTTACATGTCTTCATACAGATGGCAGGCCGTGTCAACTTTTCTTCCGTCATCTGTAGCGCCTCACATCATGTCTCGTCGTTGTGAAGAACACTGCCTGTGATAATCTATGATGTCGCTACCCAACGCTCCATCCAATTGTACTATTGTATACAGCCCTTAACAGGAAACTTCTTTTTTTTTTTTTTGTCGAGATGTCAAGTTCCAAATAATCAGTTAATAAAGAACCACTTAAAATTAATGTTTTCAATGCTAATGACAAAGTACTCTAAATGATGACTTCGAACAACTTGACTAAATGTAAGTGTTTGCATGCATTCAATTCACACACCTTTATTCTCGAGCATAATAAAAAACAAACAAGTTATGGTGGAAACTCAATGGCATGACAAGTTACGCACATAACAAAAAATATCAGCCAATCAATACAGATGTTTCTATAACATTAGCACATCCATCTCAATACTGATTGGCTAAAGTCTTTTGTTGCTCGCTTCATGGGTATTTGAGTCACATCTGTCACACAATCATAATTCCACATAAGAAATTAGGTTTACTCAATCATGTAACGTATTGTTGGTCACCAGAGCCTGAATGCAATTCTGAAGGGTTTCAAGATGGCAGAAGTAAAAAAAGTCAGAAGGTATTAGGAAATTTTACTAAATGTGACATCACATTTTTTTGCTCGTAAGTGTGCTGAAGAATCATCTGTGAGGTTGAAGAAAACACTTATAACACAAGAGTATGGCCAATATTAGAATATATGGCATCATAATGACACACACACATGTGGAAGTAGAGGAGCAGGAGGTGGGTAAAGTGTAAATGGAGAAGGTAATGGGAGGAGAAATGGTTTTCGACTTCCCATAACCATATATTAGCCATACACCTATCAGACTACCATTGAGAAATTCTGCCATGTGTAATACAAAAATTAACGTTTACATGGCAATGAACTCTGCTGCTTACAATTACTTCATTTAGTAACCTATTCTAGAAGTAACCAAGGGAGTGTGATTACACAAATGATGTGTCATAAACTTACTCTGACTCGAAACTGCAGTGAACGAGCCTTCAGATCGAGAATCTTTCGAGTCCAGCTTCAGTCTGGCTTTCCGCAGAATGATCTTGCTGCCCCCGGGAGCAGGGTTCGTGGCTGCAGACGCACCAGCACCTAATGGCTTCCTGTCTGCATCCGGTTTGCACGGCTGTGCCAAGCTGCTGCCCGTCCGCTTGGAGCCGTCCCCGTTGCTCGCACTCCGCCGCAACGATGCAGCTCCTCTTCCAAACTCATTCACACCTATGAACCTGAGCTTGCACGACACCGGGTTCCTACTGGTCGACTGCATACGCATCGTAGATACATCGGGCTTCGTGATGGCTAAGCGAGCTTCACTATTGTCTGTACCTCTAGGCACTTTGTCTACATCTTCGCCCGACTGGAATGCGAGCTTCAATTTCTTCATCTTGGAGTCATCAGTGACGTGACCCACACCCACGTCACTGAACACCTCCTCTCCCTCGAGAAACCTCTTGTTCGGCTTGATGACACGCGACGAGTGGGCACTGCGGCTCGGCAGAACGAACTTTCTCGCAGTGATGGGATTCGTCTTATCATGTTGGGACAAGTTATTGACGCCGTGAGATGTTTTCTTAGCTTTGTCGAGGATCTTCTTGGCCACGTCATGTTTGAGAGTGCGGTTCAAAGCGAGAGGTCTGGCGCTAAGCGAGCCACACCTCACATTCTTCAACTTTGCCCTGGGCGAGTCAGGCTCCCCGCCATTGTCAGAGTTCTGCTTGTCGCCGTGTCTGGGGGCGGAGTCCTGCGAGCTGTCTCCACGCACATCACGCCGCCGCTTGGTGCAAGCTTTAGAACTGCGCAGTACGCTCACTACGTCTGCTGCTTCCCTCACCTCGCTGGCCGAAAACCCGTGAAAGTCGCCGCCATCCTGACAACAAACAACCGTCGCCATCACTCTCTCACATAACCTACAAATAAACAACTATGACAGCAGTACGTAACTAGCGTACCTCTACAGATATTACAAGAACACGGACTTCGTAGTGCATAAGTCATTAAATACATTTCGATTATTTTCGTCACTGGAGCCACCATTTTTACCAGTCGTTCCGACTAGGCTATTAACCCCAAAACAAACATCAAACGTTTAACGACAGTGACTAGACACACTTCGTAAGACTTTCAACTACATTTTTCTCGAGTAAATTACTATCAAAAACACACAAGTCTAAAAATTAACACTATACCTACCTGCTCGTCAGTCCCAAACACTCTGTAAAACACCGCAAGGCCATTGTAAATATTCTCGGCATTTTTTGCAGAATGGTTCTCCTTTTCCGACACACACTCTGCAACTTGAATTCTTCGCTTATTTACAAATTTCGATGGCTTGCCAGGAAACTTTCCCATTCTCAAGACGGTTTGCACAAACACTTCGCATGGCTGTATTTCTAGTCGCCAAACGCCTTTCCAGCGGCAGGCAGGAAAACAACGCAGCGTAATGTTTTAGCGCGCAATTCGCAGCGTTCAGGTGGCGACTAGCCGCACTAGTGGAAGGAATAGTCTGAGCCGTTTACATTCTTGCCTTAACAAACTCGCTCACATTTGCTCGTCTATCTGATTTATTACTTTCTACAAACGTATTTCATCTCTCTGAGTAACAAAATATGTCAACGCCTGTACAGCGATCATTAAATACACTCCGGAATGATTAACGTAGTCCCCCGAGCGGCCATTTCTGAAATCGTTTCGTTGACGAAAGCATCGTATTTGCTTCTTGCGTTAGAGTTTCTGACTGGCAAAGAAATTATCTCTGACGTTGCAAAGGCTATACTTTCGTACACTATAAATATTTATAACATTAATTACATAATGTTCGCTACTTAAATTTAAAAAATGTTTGTTATTATCCTCCAGATACATCACGTGCTAGGAGTTGTCATATACATACACAATTCCATAAGTACGTACAATGTAAGAGTACCATCAAATAAAAAAAGGTTCATTTCTTTTAATTAAAATATCACATTACCTACACAAAAATTAGTTGTTTCCTGAGCACACAACTTGCTCTAGAAGCAAAATGTAAGCAGATTTTTAACATGGTTCTTAAGCTTAATGATAGATATTTATTGTTCAGTAGAGCATACAACAATGCTATTTGAATTCGTCAATGAGTAGATACAAAAAAAGACATACAAGACATAACAATAACACAAGTAGACAAGACAAACAAAACAAATCTGCAACAATTTAAGTATGCTTGCGTTCACTGCATGCTGGGACCTCTTTACAGTACATTAAATGAGATAAGAGCAGATGTTTTAAGTCCATGGTCATGACTTGGCTCAGTCACCCTAAAAAAATTATTAGCTCCTATAACATGTTTGGCCCTACTTATTGTTACATAACGAGCACTAGTAAATCAAAGGACGTAGGTGCTTTAACATTCCCTACAATATGATGTTCGGTTTGCAGAGAGTCAAGAACAGAATGTTCTGAATGAATGGAGGTTTTCATTTTAACAGAAATAAAAATATTTAATATTATTAATTACCTATTTTAATAACCACCCAGGCCGCTAAGTAGCCTATACACTACCTTACATTTAAATTATGTCTTACTTTCTTGTTTCAGTATCAAAATCTGGGTGACTTTGGCTCACTCAATAATAAGTAGCTCTATACATTGAATTAATTCGGCGAAGAAACAGATAATTGGTGCCAAAGGCTCAAAATTATTATTTTGATTCGTCGTATTAAATTTGCAATTTCTTTACTAAATTACATAAAAAACATTTTTGAGTATTACATAAAAAACATTTTTGAGTGGGACAAATCACCCCTGTTTACAGTACCCATTAACACTAACAATTACCCCCTTGCAAGAAACAATATTGTTAACTACCACAGTGTATTATTTACATGTGTCCCCCCAGAGTCCAACCTCTCTCTCCTTACCCCATTTCTCAACTCCTTTAAGAGGAGGTTTTCGTCAGTGTCGAATTTTACACCTTTGAACCATGGGAAAAGCATAGCGAAAAGAGCCAGAGTCCCACGCTTGACAAGAAGCATATCACCTCTATTCGCAACGCACAAAACTGGCGTGCAGGGTTTTCATTGTAGTCTTTTTTTCTACGGGACTTTAAGCAGTGGCCATTACATTTTATTTTTTAATAGTATGAAGTAAAGACCAACACGTGCCTCTCGCTTTACACTTTACGAATACAGATAATATTTTTTGAGTTACAGTTATCTATAACACACATTTTTAGACTTTTTGAGTGGCCCGAAAATCGTGTTTCTAACAAGAGTGCTGAATTTAAGAAAACATAACATAATTTCATGTGTGTGTTCTTTTCGTAGATAAACATAATATGAATAAGTTAAGCGGTTTCGTGTGTAAAAGAATATGCATGACACGCTGCAATGCCATCCATGCCCCAGTCAAGGACTCCTCTTATGATGCCTATGTACCGGATATTATTTTCTTTGTTTGAGACGCAGAGATGTTGGACCATAAAGTTCAGACTACCATGCTGGGTAAGAATTGTATTGCCTCTATACACCATAGTGAATAGCTTGTAGTAAAACCCAACACAGTTCTAGTTTTCTACTTTATAAATACAGGTGTTGTTTTCAGAGTTACAGCAGTCTTAAAATTATGTTTCAGTCATTTTGAGGGCCTCCAAAGATTGTGTTTCTAATAATACAGTAAATGAAAATATGTTGTATGAGGAAGGTACACAAGAGCCAGGATCTCTCCACAAACTACATATTCACGATTGAGTGCATGTAGGCATCTGCTTGCCCCGAAGCATGATGTAAGGTGAGGCCCTACAGTGGAAAGGTGCCTGAATAAGAAGTGCGGGGGCAACAGGAGATCCCCGAGAAAACCCACAACCAGCGACATTTTCTGGCCTACATGTGAAAATGCAGGATCTGACCTAAGTGGGGATGGAACCCAGATCACCTTGGTCAGAGGTGAGTGATCTGACCATTTAGACTGCATGGTTCTAGTAACAATGCTGCATTTTTAAACAAAAGAAGCATAGTTTTAGATGTGTGTGCTTTCTATAGATACAAATATAAGGAACAAATTTAAAGGGTCAAGTAAAAGGACAGACATAAAATGCAATGTAATTGTCTTAATTCACAGCAGGCTCCTTCCAGATGTTCTCTACCAAGCCACAGTCGCTGGTCATCACAGTCGTGTTTGTCCCTCATTGCGACAGAATGTATCTGACCAATCACATTTCCATCTTCCAACTCCCAGAATTCAACTCCAGAATGACTTACCTGGCCCCAACTCCTCCCGAGGTCAGGGAAATCACCCTGATATGTCAGAGCCCTTTACTGATAGTTTCTCCAACAACTAGGTAAAGAGGAAAAGGGCTTATCACAAATATTCTGAACGTAAAGAGCCCCTCACCCTTGGCAATGAATTAGTTTATTATTTCATATCCCTTGCGATGTGTATATACAGTGGCACATTCAAGCTGCCAGAGCAGTTAAGATTACAGACTTGCCACCCGTAGCATCAACTTACAGCCAAGAGAATAGCAGAAATATTGAAGAGAGCAGGGTGTAGTGATATAGGAGGGCACAGGTCGCTACGTCAGTTTGAATTGCTTTTGAATTACAGACAAGCTTGAAACAATAAGATAAGCTACACAGTTTATGGGCGTACAGTTATAAAAAACTAGTATACAGTGTTTCCAATCTTCCTGTGTGCGTGATTTACAACTCCCTCGCGCAGTGACTGAGGCAAATACAGTGCATATCTGTGCAGGATTGTTGGTATTGCTTTCAACAGTTGTGGATACAGACTACTGGTTTGCAGTGTGAGAGGTTCATGTTCCCACTTGGCCCCTGCAGGTATATATTTTAGATTTGTAGCCTGTGAGGGGACAGTCTATTGTAATAATTTATGAAAATATTAATCAAACAAATACCCTATTTCTATTGTTTCTAATAATAATTTCAGGGTTACTTTTAAATTATTCTTGCAATTGAGGCAAGTCACAAACCAAATAAATATTTTGGACATATGCCATTGCAACAAATGGTGTGTCAGAAAACCAGAGAATGACTTTCTGTGACACAAAATATCTGCCTACTTAGCTTGTGGCATGGAGTGGATTATGGATTAATTTTCAAGTTAGATCCTGAATAGGATTAAGTTTATTATCTATTTAATACAAGTCAGCAAGCATAGGATACTATGTAATAATCATTACTCATAACTCTTAAAGGTCAAACTAGAATTGTCACTGCAGAAGTGAATGGGAGGATAAAACAGCTTACCCAAATCTCTGTTGTTACTCCGTCATATTTATACAGAGTTATTCCTGTTTTGTGAACATGTATCAAAAACATCATATTCATAACTTATTTTATCTAAATTGCTATAAAAACATTCCCAGTCAGTCAGCTTCCCACAACCTTTTCTCTCGCATTTCCTCATAAACCCCTACACATCCTATTCTACATGACATTTTCTAATCTCCCACTTCATTGGTCACTCGGTGCAGTCACCCCGCAGTCAGCCATGTCTCTTCACTGAGGAAGCTGCTCTAGGTGTCGTATAATATTTCTGTGTGTATCTGTCAAGTACCAAAATGTAAGCACTTGTGCTTCTGTCTTTTGTACATGCTGACGTCTCCAAGTTAGTGTAGAATGTCGCAGAGCTCAGGGGAACAATTATAGGCTGGACACACAGTTGTGGGTACATGCTCCTGTGAGAAGATAGACTTGTAGCTCATGGGTATGAACCAGAGCCTTCATAGTTAAATAGATTGTAAAGGTAGTTACTGTAATTGTGCTTTATGTCTCGACAGTAAGGTCATCAAGAGACGCAACCATCAGGATGGATGGACAGGAAACAGGGAAGGATTTGGCCATGGCCTATACTTAGGAAGCATTCAGCTGAAGTGAAGTCAGAAAATTATGGAAAGCTGAAACCAGGATGGCTGGAACAAGAATACAAAGCCAGGTTTTATTGACTATGTGTCACGAGATGATGTATGCGAGCTCAGATAGAAGACCTAGTACTAAGTTAAACTGAATTATATGCAGCATAAAAAAACTTTCTTGTATTTTGAGTTACGAAAATAGTAAAATTATGAAGTTAAATAAAAACACAATATTTTTCAACATTTACAAATTTATCATGTAATATTTGTTTCCCCTGACTTTGTACATGGTATTAAATTAAATGAGATACTACATATAATACAAGTATGTACTCGGCATGTATTTCAATGCCACTCAAAGAAATAAAGTGTTTGTGGTTTAAATCTGTTTATAGAAGTGCATGTGGATATACTATGTTATTTGGTCTTGGTGTCAGGAATAAATCAGGTTTTCCAACGTGCGAGCAGACCACACACAGCTGTCCATGTGAGAAGCAAAGATTTTAGAAACTTAGTCCACACACTAACATATTGTTTCATCACAATCAGGAGAATGGGGGGAAAAAAATACATACTGTACATTAAAACTGACAGACAGAGACAGGGAATCATTATTTATTTATTATATATGAAATGACAGTCATACAAATGTCTGCCTCTCAAGTTATGAAGAATGACAGTGGTTTGCAAGAAAAAGAGCATTTTTGAAAAAAAAAAAAATTTTTTTGAAAAATAATTATTACAACCATTGCATATAATCCAATGTAAACCAAGTTTGTCTTGCTCATACTGCTAGCAATGAATCACAAAATATAGTACCGCACATTTTATAATTTAAATACAAGCCTGAAATAATATCAAATAAAATACATTCATTTGTATTTCATGTACAGGTACATATATAGTAATTTATGAATGTTTAGAAGTATAGTAGTAGAGTAGACACTACTGTGTCTTGTTTCGTCTCTTCGTTGTGTCGTTTGTCTTTTCTGTATACGTCTGTTACTTGTTGAGTTTTGTCTCGTCTATTTGTTGTGTCTTTTTGTTATTTTTCTGTTCGTGTCTGATATTTGCTGTGTTGTTTGTTTCATCTCATCGTTGTGTCGCATGTTACTTGGTTTTTTATTTTATTTGTTATTATTTTCATTTATTATCTATCTGTTTGTTCCTTGTTTTCTATTTGACCCGATTCCATTTTGGAATTTCTTGTTGTGTATGTATCTTGCTGACTAAGCATACTCTGCTTATATTATGGTTTTCTTTTATTTGTTTAGTTTTCTTTGACAGTCGTTCAATTTGCAATGGAGTACGTCCAAGAAACTGAATCCAGTCATAGAGTGTATGTTAATGTTAACCTGTATTAAGTTTGAAAAGATATATTAAACCGGTACAGAGGAAAGGCATTGTTTAGTTTTGTCAGTCGTCCACAGAGCCTGTGATTGGCTGGGAGTAAAAGGAAGGAGTTTTTAGAGAAAGTGTCGCGAGCGCGTTGGTTAGGGTGTTTGTTTGTAGACTCTCTGTTCGGACACCATGAGAGGTGGTTGTCCCCCGAGCTGCGGATATTCGTGGGGTCCGCGGATTGTTTGTTGGGACTCTGGTCGTGGCCATCACGAGAGGTGGACAAGCCCTGGAGATGCGTCTCCATTAGCGAGAGCCCGCCTTTAATTAAGATTTGCTGTCTTTCTGGACGTCACCAAGGGTGTACGCTCGTGGGACTGACAAGCTAAATACGGGGTTCCTAAGTATCCAGAAAGGAAAGAAATCAGCATTATTATTCAGTACTAGTAGCACCTACCGGAACATTTATCAAAATGAAGATATATACATATTTCTCTCCAAATAACAGAGGAAGGTTACAGTATTCGACTGTCAAGACCGACTAGCTGCCATTCACTACACAAAGAATTAGTTGGCCCCATCATGCAGGCTACATTATTACTTTCTCCAGAAACTAATGAACTTAACATATAAAATCAACTTCAAATAATAACAGAACACACAAAATAATACACATTTTAATATAGTTAATTTATTTACATGGACAACATTCAGAGTACAAAATATTTTTATAAAGACAATTTCTTGAGAAATTCTTCACAGGTCTAACTACAGACCAAACCTGAAAGAAAAAAAAATTCATAAGTTAAAATTAATTTCAGCAACAAGAAATTCAGACACTACAGAAATGTGATTTAATACACTAACAACAAATATGAATTTCAGGTACTGGCTGAATATTACAGGAAAACACAAAGTAAAATATAATTCACAAAATTGAGGGGTAAATTATAACGGTTTTATATGGCTGAAACTATGTACCACAGCTACATGAAAAAATAAGAAGTCAAGTGATGGTAATTAATTTTCTTTTTAGACCAGTAGCAGCAACATCCTCTATGAGAACAAACAAATATTAAATAATTAAATTGCTAACATCATAACTGTACTTCACATGGTTGTCTTGCGACAGCTGAAGAACAGTACTACCACAGAAATGGTTTCTTTGTTAATAAAATACCTTGGTCATTCAATATAACAGAGAACCTATCGAGTGTCGTACATCTTTAATGCTGCCAGAGGGCTAGAGAATCATCGTGAATACTGAGAGTTTAAGAAATATTACCTTTCAAGCTCCAAACATCCTAAAAGCTAACTGAGGACTTGCAAATTATTACCATTCGAGCTTCAACAATCCTGAATGTTAACTGAAGACTCAGGAATTTTACCTTTCGAGCTTCAAACATTTTGAACGCTAACTTAACTCAGATCTCGGGAATTATTATCTTTCTAGCTTCAAACATCCTGAATGCTAACTGAGGGCACGAGAATTAATACCTTTCAAACTTCAAACATTCTGAGGAATTATTATCTTTCAAAACTTCAAACATCCTGAATGCTAACAAAGTGCTCGGGAATTATTACCTTACGAGCTTCAATCATCCTAAATGCTGAGGGCTCAAGAATTTGATACCTTTGGAGCTTCAAACATTCTGAACACTAACTGAACTCAGATCTGTGGAATTATCTTTCAAGTTTCGAACACCCTAAATGCTAACTGGGGCAATGGGATTATTACCTTTCAAGCTTCAAAAATCCTGGATTATAACTGAGGGCTCAGGAAATAGTATCTTTCAAACATCCTGAATGTTAACTAAGTGCTTGGGAATTATTACCTTACAAGCTTCAACCATCCTAGATGCTAATTGAGGGTTCAAGAATTTATTACCTTGGTACTTCAAACATTCTGAAATCTAATTTAACTGAGATCTCGAGAATTATTACCTTTTGAGGTTTAACATCCTGCATGTTTAGGGCACAGGAATTATTATAGGTAGTTCTGGATAAAGTGAGCACTAAAAATGTAACCATTGAAAAATATACTAGCCATTTTTTAATATAATTTAACATTATCAGTAGCTGCCTAACTACTTGCAAGGTTGGCAAAAATTTAACTGAATGTAATTCTATGTATTTTCCTATTTGAATGCAACAATACTGACATAAAATCAATTGAAATCAACATACTGAAATTTTATATAATTAACTTTTTTTAAGTATAAGGAGGGTTCCTACTGACTGCACAATTTATCTTAGACGTGCAAACATCAAGTGACGTGTCCAGAAAGGTTACACATTTCCCGTCGTCAGAGACATTACGTGCAGAAAGTTATGAATTGGCTGTAAACAGAAATTTGGCAGGGTTTTTCTGAGAGCTCAGTTTATCCAGAAGGGGTACTTATATTCTTTTCAAGCTTCAATCATCCTAAATGCTAGTTGAGGGCTGAGGAATTAGATTTTTCAAGCTTCAAACAACCTGATGAATACCAAACAACTAAGTACTGCACTATTAATTTAAATATACCCTGTATTTCCATATTGGTTTGGGTCATAAATGCCTTTCAGACCACAATTGTTGAAAACAGGTAAAATCACATTGTACAAACTAGACTAATAAAAACCACTAGAAAAAACAATGCAGCACTTTAGTCGACTAAACAAAAATACACTTACCGAGGTAATCATCCATTAGCGTGCCAATAGCAAACTGAAAAAACAAAAACAAAACTATTCTGAATTTGAGGTCACACAGATCCTGCAATCTGCAGAATGAAACACATACATTACCTATTTATTATAACATCCAATAAATGGTGTATCTCTGAAAGTTTACTGATATACAATTTTAACTAGCATGTCCTTGTTAAGATATTTTAAGTAACTGTTGTAAATGGACTGCAGCTTTTCGAGAACCTGTAAATATACTTTTTAATCAAATTTTCAAAAATGTTTTCCATGATTTATGTACATTTTATGTATGTGTGTATGTATTTATGTATTTGTCTCTCTGTAGACATGTACTGTAAGACATGTAGTCTATGAACGCAGGGACAGTTTAAGGAAAACATTTCACTTGGGCAGGTCAGTAAAAATAGATTTTTGTCTCCAATTCCAACATAATTATTATTTAAGGCTCCAATATTTTTTAGTTTTATCTTTTCTCATTTCTGTTTACCAGGCCATCACCAGTACAATAATGCAAAGATATTTATGCAACTGCTTTTTTTTACTTGATATACATTGTAACAAGTTATTGCATTAATTTTTTTTCTGTTATCTGTATGTTTGTTAAGAGAACTAAAATTTCCTTGGAAGAACTTCAAAATTTTTCAATATATGTTTACAATTACATCAAAATTGTTGACCTCAGTTGGTACCCCTATGAGCCGGCGCCCCAGGCAGTCGCCTGTAATACCTGGCCCTTCAGCTACTCCAGTATGACTAATTTCAATGCTACTGTACGGCTAAGTACTACAATGTAGTCCAATGAAACAATGAACACAATACTATATAATATGTACAAGACTGCTGGGCTAAGGGAAGCTGTTACACGTACATTCATGGTACTGATTTTTCGAACACAAATGCCGGCATAGATACTGAGCTAAGAATTTTTGCAATTCAAAACTAATTTTTTACATAGCTAACACTAAACAAGATATTAACTATAAGAGATGTGAGGACAAATGTTGTACACTTAAACAAGTCTTTCTAGATGTTAATTCCTTCTTTCTCTGCAAGTAGCAATATTCATGTCTCCCTGTCGAGTAAGGCTACATAGTGAAAGGTTCCCGTATAAAGAGCAATGAGCAAAAATAACAGTGTGACCACTAATTATACCAAGTAGAGTAGTACTGTATATGTAATTGCAATACTCACTTTGTGGTACCATTTTGATTCAAATTGGCCACAATACATGTGCAACATACTGCTCCTTTAAAGCAGTACAAAAAATTATTTCTGGATAATCTGCATTATAATCTGAAGGCATTGTCGGGCACAATTCCCTGACGCTAGAATCCTGGTCGATCCAGCTAGGAATCGAACCCAGGTCATCTTGGTGGGAGGCGAGAGCTCTAGTCATCATGGTTGACAGAAACACAGAGTTGTCACGATCTGTGATGTCCTTGCACACAGTAAGACATGTCCTTGCCAGAATTGTGTCAAAGTTAATTAACTTCTCCAGCTGACCTAGTGGATGTGTGCTGGGCCTATTTACTGTTCCCACCATGAGCAATGGTAACACAAGATATTCTCTTGAGATAAGTCGGGGGAGCTGGTAGAGTCTGATACATGATACATGAGCTTCCATAGCTTATCCTATTTCCAGCTTTAAACATAAACACCAGGAATACAAGCACATATGATGAACTACTATACAACTCCACAACTGAAAACTCTCATTAATCATACCATTATCAGATTCAAAACAGCAAACACTTTCACAAAAACGGGCAGAGAAGGAAATGTGTGGCATGCAAGAAACACTGATAAGTGAAAACAACGAGAGTACACAAGGACGTGTTGTGGCAACAGGAGGAACGGTAAAGTCAATGTCCTCTCCCGTGAAACTTTTCATGGTATTCTGAAAGCGATGGTATTGCCACATTTCAACAACTGGAAGCCAATGGCATTCTCAACTGCTAACTAATTAGCTTGACGTTACCATTATTTGCTCTTGCCAGCTGGCTACTGCAGTAGCAGAATGAGACACAGCAATATTTAGGGAAATAAAAATTCAGGGCCACCTAGAGTGTAATTTAAATAATAGCTGTCCCACACATTCCAACAAATACTTTTTGTGCAGCCTATATATGGCTAAATATATTGCACTATCACCTCCACCACACCACCACCATTCCCACAGCAAAGTTTTCCATGCCTGCTGTCATAATTGTCTAAGCTATTGAGTTGAGACCATCAATTATGGAGTGTTCCCTGTGTTTCAGCAACCTCTTTCGCAGATAGAATGAAGATGACGGCAACAACAGAATTATGTCCAGAAAAACACCAAAACAGATGTAACACAAACCTAGAAGCCTTGTCAGTCTTAATTTTCATTTGCCAGGCACAAACGCAAATTAAGAAATGCCAATATCATTTGAGGAGACAAGGATTCTCAACTCAGTCTAAACAAGAAAGGCAACACATCACTGCTAACAGTCAGCAACATAACTGTTGGTACTCACAATGCCTGATGCATCCACGCGTGTGCCGACAATTTTCAGTCTTATTTCATCGTCTGCCTGAATCACCACGTCCTAAAAGCAAAAGAAAAATGTGTACAAGGACTCAACAATTTGAACTACTGCAAACATTCAGTGAAAAATCAACAGACACATGTATAGCAAGTCCAATACAGTATATACACCCAGCCAGAAGACATGATTGTGATGTAGCAAGAGACTTGTACCTGGGTCAGGAAATGTCCGCTCTGTGTGGTAATAACATCTCAACTGTGCATCTCACATCAAGCTTAGATCAACATTGCTATCAATAAAGTAACATACATTTTTGGTTACAATTATACAGTATATTCCAGCATGTAAGACAATTACTGTTACATACTTTTGGGCCTTAAAAATTACTACCTGACATGTCGTTTAGGGTGGGGAAAGATGATGGTGTTCTTATTACCGGCTAAGCTGGTGGGAGTCTTTCTCGCAGAGTCAACATGGCTTAGCTGAGCAGCTGATTTTCCTCTGCCGATGTCTCTGAAACCTAGTGTGCTAAATTGGTACTGGTCAGGTTACCTGGTTACCTTTGAATAAAATGGTAGCACCACATCCAACTTGCGAACCAGATACTTACGATACTACTAATTTACAAGTTCATTTTTACTATTGTTTTATATAGGCACTGTTGCAGGAGAAGGCGTAACCGGATGACTAATTAGCGTGATTTTCGATGACGATAAATGAAAACACTGAAGAGGTTCTTAAACTAAAACAGACAGTGAAGTTCCTCAAACTGCGTCACATGTCCTTCTCCATTGCGTCCTCTCTCGTTACTGTTCCAGCTTCCTGCTGCTCGGATCACACAAGGCATTGACTGCATACTGTCACGCCTTCCCTTCCATATATTTAAATACACTTTAGTATACATTTATAACTTTTACAGAAAACATCATACAAATATTTGCTGAAGAAAAAGAAACAATAAAGATGACAGTACAGTTCTACAAATACAAAATCAATAATACTTACTTTAATCCTGGGCCTTAAATCCAGCAGATTCATTCAAATGTTCATTTAATTAAATCTTTATTCTAAGAAGCAAACTATCCAATTTAATTCAAATGTTCATTTAATGACTACTCTACACTAAGGGACTAATTATTCAAGACATTTAAATATTAATTAAATAGCAAGTCCTAGTCTACACTTTGTCCAGTAATAGTCCGAAGTGCGACCCCTTTTAATAATGTTATTACACCATCACTTCTCACCTTGCTGCAGAGCAGGCGCGCACGTTCTACAACTACCTAAGGAGGTACGGTATAAAGTCTTATCTGAATGTGTGAAGATCTTTAGCAACCCAAAAATTGTTTAACAGTTAAAGCGTAAATTGCAAAGCTGTATGATGTTACAATAATTAGGTATTCCAGAACAAATAAAAACAAATGTACCATTTATGAATTAAATTTATCATTAAAAATATTAATTCTCATTATATTTGAGCCATAGCCATGTTGCCCTCACAGTAAAGCACATCTAATCCTTTCTCATTTTAGCATGTGACCAGCCAGAGAAAACGACAATCTAGGCACCATATTGCAGTGTGTTAAGGCCTTGAAAACATTTTGTGTTATGGCCTTGACAAAGTCCAGTTACAAAAAAATTACAAATACTAAATGATGTTAAAAACTTGGATACTTGGCGATAAATACACCTGGAGTACAATGAGACCAAGTGTACAAAATAGTCAACAATATTTCTTTGACTCTAGTTTACCAAATATTTTAGTATGTACATGTGAAGACAGCACCAAATATTTATATGTTGGTTTATGAACCAAACTACAAAATAAAAAACAGTAGTACTGCACAAATATAACAAATTTGTATAAATCATCCAAAAAATATACATAATAAAACTTTATTCTCAGCTCCAAGATCATTTCTTCCCTCTTCACAAGACTGTAATACAGCAGTGTATTTGTTTCATACTTATTTCTTCAATATTTTGAATGTGGATCACTGTTACGTGTGAATACTTGGAATTCTCAGACACCACCACATTTTCATTGCTTTAATTGGAAACAACATAAATTGTGGTTACCACTGTTTTTCTTGTGACAAAATTAACCAGATGTATTTCCCTGTTTATGATCATAAATCACCAAGTGATAACCTTAAAAGTGGTATTTTGTTTTTTATTATTTAATGCTATGACCTTACATTTGCTGGTTTTTAAATTTATGTTACACAACTCACTGCTAGCTGGTAGCCCTGGGCAGGGAGGAATCATAAAGACCCTCGTGGTGGTTACGTCAATTACATACATCAACAACTCTAAAGAAAACCTGCTAGCCACATCTCTTCAAATTTATAACACATTTATATTTACAAGTTTATTAAAACTTTAGGCTACTCACAGTAAAATGTGTGAATTAAATATTTTTGAAGGTTAGTGGCGAATATTATTTAGCTTTTAATTAATTTTAAATCTAACACTGTAACAAAACAAATTAGTATGAGGAGGGTCCCGAGGGCCAGGCTGCCACACCCTGAAGTGTAAACTTTACAACTGGGCGCCCGTCGACATCTGCATGCCCCAGAGAACAAACATGAGATGAGGCTCTACAATGAAGAGGTGCCAGAATGTTAGGATGGGGCAAACGGGAGATCCCCGAGAAAACCAGACGACCAGCGGCACTGTCTGGCGTAATTCCCACACACAAATATTTCAAGGTCCAACGCTGCCTGGGATAGAGTTCGGATCACCTTGGTGGGAGGCATGTGGTGTGAATACTCTGCCTCCGCAGTCCCCAATGTAACAACACCAATAGTCAAACCTCATTCAAACCATGCATTTTTATAGTTGGCTTGCAAACACTTTCTAAAGTTTTGTCTTCGTCACATGAAATGCAATGGCTTCTTACTGGCCACTATTTCTAGCCTCGTGTATAGTGTGTTCATAAAGAGTTGGATCACAGGTGTGACAACCACGCACTACTCGGTACTACTGGCATCATACATATTCAGACTAGCAGTCCTGGCTGTGCTGACATCTTACCTCGTCCTTGGACTTGTAGCATGGCGGGGTGTAGTTGGGGCAGAACTGCATGTCCGCAGGGATCGACTGCAACAATACAAGCCATCGTCAAATTAAAAGTCAACATCTGTCATCCGTCAACAGGTTACTAGTATACTGAAACCCTGCAATAAGATACTGCTTATAATGCTGCTATTTCTTGGTCCCACCATTTCTCCAGAAATTATAATAATTTCATTTCCTTCCTATCATAAAACCTTAATTCTTCACATGGCCTAATATACGGAAAAAGTTTCCTGAGCAATAAAATACCTACCTCAAGAGGGTGTGGTAGATAAATAAGCACGGAGTCCTACAATTGAGATCTACACTGTTTGAAAGTCAATTTAGAAAAACTACAAAACAGCAACCCTTGATAATTGCATTTGCTAACTTTATGAGCAAACATTTATCCAAAATGATTCATTTGTCAAGCATGATTTGTTGTGCCGCAATAAAATGTACAATATTTCGGCGTTACAGATTGTTCTTCAATATTTGTCAATTGAGAAGAATTTTTGCTCAGAAAGTTGGCAAAAACTATTATTTAGGATTGCTGTTTTTGATATTTGAAAATTGGCTTCGAGAAATCTACAATCCTAAACTGTTGCCTTTAGCGCTGAATTACATACTACGCACTCTTAAAAACAATGTACAGCAATAAACCAAGAACAACGCAAGAAATAGTTAATGTCTGGGCAAGTTTTAGAAGCATGCATTATTGAACAATTATTGGTGATGATCCTGCCAGTATATAGGTACCTAATATTTTATTACGCATCTGTATATGGTTGCACAACTATATAACAGTTCACAGAAACAAAGTCAGACCGCTTGGCTTGGTGGTTACAGCTCCTGGTTGGTAAGTCGAGGGTTCCGGGTTTGATTCCTGGCTGGGGAGGTGAAAATTTAATGCCACCTCCCCGAGTACCGGATTGGTTGTTGTGTTTGTCCTTTCCCCTCCATTCCTGCATAAGGCAATGTCGAACTACCGCACTAGCAGCCTCGCCTAACAACCCCAGGGTGGCCACTCATCGCAACAAAGAAAATTACCTGATTTTTCCCTGATAAAAAACCAAAAATTTCCCTGATTTTTGCAAGTATGACAACAACATTTTGGCATTTCATTCAACTCATTTTCCAATAAAGATGAATATTTCACGTCCTTTATGGCACTACTGCCACTGAACCTGACAAAATACTCAGCAGAAATAACTACGAACTTGACAATAGAGTATAACCACATCTACATGACTATGTTTTCAATACAAATGCTATAATCTGCAGCGATGTGTGAAGTGTTCTAGGGCAAGCGGTGAGTAGCAGTGACTATACAGAACTCTCAGTTGCCTGTGTAACCATTTGACTGGTAGCAGCAGGTACACTCCTCAGCCAGTAGTATGTAAGAGACAAGGAACTAGTTGTCAGTATTACACCTAGCTCTCAGCAACACAACTGTCACCTGCTCTAAGTGTATAGTCGGGTCACATACTGCTCGCCTTGGAACACGTCAACGCTTCACCACTGGCTACAATGCTCTTAAAACTCCTTTATATTCCTTCCTATGACTTTTGCGGAAGCTCAAAATGAACAAGGTAAGAAAATTCCCCGAAATGTCTCAGATGAACCAAAAATTCCCTGAAATGTCCCTGATACAGTATTTCCAGTTGGCCACAATTTTCCTGATAATTCCAGGTTTTCAAGGTTTTCCAGGTGTGTGGTCACCCCGAACCCCTAGTGTCCCCTGAGGCTACCAACTCACAAATACAAATGGAAAATGAAAGCTAGTTGTACACAATTATTAAGAACATGAAAACTGCCTTTACTTGGTATCATCCTACTGATGTAAAGTGATTCTAGCTTAAATGTGGGTTCCACCTGCCAGCTGATACTTTGTGTCAGAACTAACATGCAGGCAATACAACAGACTCAGTCATCAGTGTGCTACATGACTTTAACAGCTGATGCTGCAATATTGTCAACCTAGCAGAGAACTGTTGGGATACATGATTACATTAGGTAGGTGTTACAAATACAGCGTCTCCCTTCAAGGTGATCTGGCAAAAGATGGATGTGAGAGTAATGAACTGATTGATTGAAGGAGATGGGGTTAAATGATATATACTACATACTTATTACTCCTGCAAGTATAATAGTTATGATTTAAGTCTGTGCCCTATTGTTGAGAATTGCTAAATTCATAACTAATTTTCAACTTATTGTTGTCCTTTTAGTATAGTGCAGGAACAACAAATTTAGCCCCGGTAAAGAAATATTTGCAACATAAACGCTTTTTGCGCCATTTTGTAAGTAAAATATGTCTTATATTACTATCTAAAAGTCCATAGTCCTATTCTTTGGGGAAAGTCCACCATCTTAGAAAATTGCAGCCAAAAACAGCTTTTCCTGAACAATTGTTAAGACTAAAAATTTTCCTTATTAAATTATTTTAAAAAATGTCATCAATTTTCACATATTACTAACGGTTTCGGGACAATTAACAGTTAAATATCACCCTTATGTGTGTTTGTTGTAAAAATTTTAGTGCATACTCCTTGCAACAAGGAAATAACACTAAACTAATTTGGTTTTTGCTTCAGATGAAGATATGTGAATGACAGCTATGGAGTTTGGTACTGATGGGGCAGCGAAGTGTGCTTTTTGTGAAGACTTTCTTAATAATGGTGAGCCAGTTGCGACATTAGGTGAAAAAGATGTCCAATCAATCTTCAGTGCTGCTGGTGAAAGAAAAGTCACTATAAATGACGTGGTTGGCCAAAAAGTTCACAAAGATTGCAGGAAAGACTTTCGTAACAGTACGAGAATTGAAGCTGAAAAGAAGAGGAAGAGAAATGAGGATGATGCACGCACAGCTGCTGGAATTGCTCTAAGTTCAAGTGATCCTCATCTAAAAGAACCAACAGTGTGCATTTTCTGTGGAAGGGAAGCTATTCCAGATCCTCGTCATACAGATAGATTGAAGTCACAAGTAATAAACGTTCGCTCAATAGAGTTTGACGAATGGGGAGTCAGTGTCTTAGGGAGAGTAAACACAACTCTTTCAGATTTACATGCTGGTGATGCCGTATACCACCGGATATGTTCGACAAACTTCCATACAGGAAAAGACAAACCGAACCAATTTCTTTGAACTTAAAAGAAGATGCAGGAATCAAAAAAACAAAAATAGATAGGCAGACCTCCAGACACCATTAGAATCGAAGCCTTCGAAAATGTTTGTCAAATGTTTGAACAATTTGAAGATGGCCAAAAAGATGGAAGAACTGAGCTGGAACCAACTTACAACCATACACAAGAAAACATTTGAGGAATCTATTACAAGAAACTTATGGTGAAAATGTTATCATTGGAAATATTTCGGGAAAAGTAAATGTTGTAACATTTAAGGAAACTGCAAAATCAATCCTCCATGACTATCACCAACAGCTAAAAGAAGACAACACTGAAAAAGGAAAGGAAATTCTTATACAGGTGGTAGCAAAGATATTAAAAAATGAAATAAAAGAAGAGTGTACACCTTTAGAAGCATATACTGACTTAAGCAACTTATCTGTGGAGAATTCTCTTGATTTTCTATCTCCCTCTGTACGGACAATTCTTACATTAATCATACCAGGGAACAACTTGGCAGTGGCTGCTATTGGCCAGGCCCTGATTCAAGCACGTAAGCCCAGGGCAGTAACTGCACCACTTCAACTAGCTCTGGGTATTCAAATGCACCACCATTACAGATCTCGCTTTCTTGTTGGCACACTTCATAGGCTTGGCTTTTGTTCATCTTACAATGAGGTAAGAAAATTTGAAAAATGTGCAGCAGAACTAACTGACAAGAATCCTATGAAAGTAGACTCTAGAAATTTTCTTCAGTTTGCTGCTGACAATGTTGATCATGACATATGTACTATAGATGGGAAAGGAACTTGTCATGGTATAGGGATCATTGCATGCTTCACACCAAAACTGCAAAAAAGAAGTGTAACAGTTCCTAGACGAGATGTTTCCCTTGAAGATGCTACAAAGGTTGCAGGCATTCCATTTCATAACTTTCAAAAGTCTCAGAATAAGAGATTGATATTTGATTCACATTTCTCCTCTACCATTTCAGACGAAATTAACACCATGGACATGTTATGGTATACGCCTTGGTTTTTTCATGAGATGCGTCCCACATGGTCAGTTACAATGCAAGATATTTATTTAGGAAAAGAACATTCAGGAAAAGCTGAAATCATATTTCTACCTATGATTGACAATAACCCTAGTGATCTGTCGTGCATATGCTCAACATTACTTTTTATTTGCTCACAAGCTTCAAGATGCAAGAAAAAAGCTATAGTAACCTTTGATCAACCTCTCTATTGGAAAAGTCAAATCGTCATTAATAGTGAACCAAACCAACCGATAGTCCTCTAAAATCTTTGATAATATTGCTTGGAGGTTTCCATCTAAGAATGAGCTTCCTTTCGAGCATTGGAACTATCATGGAAGACTCTATATTGTCGGAAATTCTCCAAAATGTTTATCCACACAACACTGTCAACAACATTTTGAGTGGTAAAGCAGTCTCTAGGGCGATTCGTGCCCACTTCATGGTGGATTTGGTTCTTAAAACCGTTCCGGAAAGGAAAAGAACTCGTCAATATTGTAAATGGAGCGACTGCTTCCGAAAATGTTAATGTTTATGAAGCTAAGAAAGTTGGGGAACGTATCCTATTGCAAATGGCTGGAAATTTTTCAGTTATGTTCTCATTTACGAAGGACCACATCATCACACTCTAATTAGGTAAGAGAATCACTGGCATACGTTGCTCCCACCCACTACTCCGCACGGAGGGGGGGAGGCACACAGGGGGTTTTCTTAGAGTATCTTCTTCTTGCAGTGTGGCAAGACAGTCAGCGGAAGGCGGTGTGCTTGGGCACATGCATTTTTTTTTGACAGATTATAAAGCACTGCCTCTTTGAATTGCATAAACATTCAGTGCAAATACTGTACTCACAATTGTCTTAGTTATTCATAAAAATGTAATATGAATTTATAGCTTTAATATCTTTTTGAAAACAATAAAAAAAATGTTTCCAAAACCAAAAAACAAAATTATAATTTTTCAGAACTTATAATTTTGTGTAAGAAATTATATAAATACTAATACCAACTTTTAACGCAATTTTAACAAATTACAATCTTTTTTAATTTTCTAAAACATTTTCTGAAACCAGAAGTTTTTGAAAGTTCTAAATGGTGTAAAATTAATGAAATGATGTTGAGAGTCATTAATACAAGTTTAAGAAAAATTTTTAAAAATAAAATCACTTCACTAAATTTTTTTGGGAACCATGTTCTTCCCCCGACACCTTATATTAATTAAGAATTTTATAACATTGTCTCTGTGTTGCTTTAAAGACAATTTATTATGCACATGTAAACAGTCAAGTGACATACTGTACAGAGTCCTTCTTTGGGTAACTCTTCTGCTCGTAAGCTATTACATTATAATTTAAAAAAAAAAGTACGTATAATTTCCAGAGCACCATATGGGTCACATTCCAAACCTATTTTTGTATGTTTAAAAACTGTAAGTCTGCCATCAATCTGAAACATACAGTACTATGAAATGTATATTGTACGTTATAATAAATTATGATAAATTAGTAAGCTGTGATGATATACATGTTTGTAATACAATGAATACTGGTAGATTTTTGCCAAACATTATAAGTTTTCAAGACCTTATAAAAGTTTTGAATGTACAGGATGTTGAAACATCCTGTATATTGCTCCTAAATTATATCACCACCTACCATATAATGTTAGGCAATTATCACGTAAAGAAATTAAATTAAAAAAAAAACCTTATATTCAAATCCTATTTATTTTGTAAATGAATTCTTCAAGCTATATTTAAGTAATTTATAACTCGTATGCTTATGTAACTACTGTATCAATAACATAAACTAAAAGCTATACATACACATTTTTTTGTCACAAACTTTAGCGGGCGCACACTTGACAAATCACCAGTTTCATCACAATTAGACGAATAGCACAGGCAGGAACACACACATTGCAGATATACACGCAGACATTCAGTTTTATATACAGTACATTCATTTAATGTTTTTTTAATATTTTTTTGTAAAACTAAACAAACTCTACATATTATCTGTCACATGACAAAGTAGAAGATTGATTGAATATATAGAAAATACTTCAAACAAACTACTCCAAACTGTAAGCCAAGCTAATAGACAATAGATCTATGCTCAACTATAGGAAGACAGTGACCTAGCGCTCTGTACTAACATAACAAACCTAGCATTACAAGTGCATGGAACAATTGTCTGTTTCCGACAACCACTGTAGGCATTCTTGGTTTTACAACACAGGTTATGTAACATTTCAACAAGAATACTTACATGGTGAGATATGAAACAAGACAAAGGTCCAATCTCAGCAAACATCCCAACCTGCAACAGAATCATTACAAAATGTTCAACGCAGCGCAGATAAGTTGCATCAACAAAGAAAGGATGAAGAACAGCACATTACCACGTCATAATTTTTTGGAAATTTTATTTAGTACTGGTGGAAGTTTTAAATGTCATTGACTCTGCTGTGGTAAGACGCGGGTCTGGTTGCTTTGCAAGGATGATGCTGAATTGCACTACTGTAGTTATATTTCGTAAATGACATACGGTATGTATTGTTGTTATTTGTTAGTTTCTATTTTGTTAAGTTCCTCTAATGTAATCCTGTTAAATATTTTTACTTTCAAGATCGTTGACTGTCAGGTATTGTAATTACAATTTATATTGTGTTGGTTACAACCTTACATTGTATTGTCTACCAACTGAATGTTGCAAAACTCTGTAAATTGCCTACTTTGTGAAACAAGTACAAATACATAATTTGACAAATCCAAACAAATGTCATGTAAAAAATGATACTAATAAATTAATTCAAATCACTCACCATCCTTGCACTTTCCTCCTCTACCCTCATTCCCCCACCTCCATACACTCCCCCCCCCCCCCCCCCCCCCCCCCCCCCCCCCCCCCCCCCCCCCCCCCCCCCACTTTCCCCCCCCACTCCTCCAGCCACAATTCTCCACCACTCACTATTTCTCCACTCCTCACTCTCCCTCCACTCTTTACTCCAACCTCAGGCTTTTTCTCTCCACTCTCACTCATTTTATCTTCCTCCTTCAAACTACCTCCACGTTCACTCCCCCACCCTCACTCCTCATCCACCTTTGACTCCACCAACACACTGGATTCCTACACAACACACTCATCCACATCTCAATCCCCTCCATTTTCACACCCTCTCCTCTCCACCCACCACTCCTCTCAAACCCCTTACACCTTCATTATCCACATCTTACTCCCTCTCTAAACATAACTTCTCTTCCTCCCCTAAAACCAATCAATCTCCCTCCACCACTCACTTCTCCGCAACCCTCACTCCCTCTGCACTCCTCCATCTCACTATTCCACCTTCCCTCACACCCTCTCCACTCCTCACTTTCTCAACATCCCACATACCCTCTCCACTTCTCACTTCCTCTACACCACTTGCACCATCACACTCCTTCCCTTCTACCCCTCATTCCTCACTTCTTCTCTCCTCACTTTCTCTCATACCCCCACTCACTCATTTGTCACTCCTCACTTCCCCTCCACACCTCACCTTGACCCTTCACTCTCTATTCACTCCTCCACCCATCATACCCTCTTCACTCCTTACTCCCCCTTCCATCTCACTTACTTGCTTACTCTTTCTACCTTCCAGTCACACTCTTTCTACCTTCCAGTCACTCTCTTCTCCTGCCGTTCACCCCTGTCTAACTGCACTGTCTATCTCTATGCACAACCATCACAGTTGCTCCTTCAAAAATATTCCAAATTATTTCAGGGCTGGTTGTCGAGTGACTGTCTATGTTGTGAAGAGCTGAGCCACACACCATAACATCAGGACAAATTACGTTGATTAAGACAGCTAGCTTCCTTCAGAAAATGAACAGATATAAGATATTATGAACTCACTTTCTCAATGAACAATGTGTGTGCAACTAAAATATTTAGAGAATGTCATATTTATACATTTCATTGTACCAATCCTAAGAATAAAAAACTGCTAGTTATGTACTTATTTATTTATATGTATGTATTTATATAACATATTCCTTGCCATCTCCTATATTATACAGAAGAAATTATATTTACACAGGTGCTTTAACGAAGTGGGGTTATTTCAATAACTTACGTTCTCCTCATTTCAAATGGTGGTCATTTATTTAGATAAACAAGTAAGCATAGGAGACACTAGTAGGTAAGATGTACGTTTGTAAAAGGCAGAAAGTAGAGCAGATTACAGCACTCTTCCCTCTCACACTCACCTTGTTGACCTGGGTGACAACGGCATCCAGCACCTCTCCCTTGAATGGCCGGAACACAATGGCCTTGTACTTAACGGGATACACAACAAAGCCCTGGCCAGGCTGTATGATGCCTGCACCTATGTTGTCTATACTCGTCACGGCGATCACAAAGCCATACCTGTAGCCACATGCATGCTCTAAGAGATGGAAAAAGCTACCTAAACTTTGGAAACTTTGTGCAGAAAACAGCTATATGAAATAGCCATGCTCCGCAGCTTCTACTGCTTTCGCGATAATTGTTTTAAGCTTAAATGAGAGTAGATATCACAAATATGTTTGACAAATTTGTTTAAAATTATTTTTGCAGAGATAGTTAATTTTTTTAAAGAAAAAATTCATAAATTTTAACTAATTAAATTTATTAACAAAAATTTCATTACTTACATAACTAGCTAAAAAACATAGAGGTTACTGTCTTGAAAAAAATTAGCCAAAACTATGAAAACAATTTTAAACAAAACTGTAAAACATATTTTTGATATTTGTTCCCATTTAGACCTAAAAATGTAATTATCGCATGAACAGTAGAAACTGAAGAGCTTGGCCTTACACCAAGCATACTGTCTCACGTGGCAAGTACTGTACTCAAATAGCTACCGTAACTCACTAACTACTATTGTACCAATAAATATACAAAGATAGGTCTACTATTTAATTTTAAATCTCAGGTGGTACTTTAAAACAGACTTAACCAGCTATTGACTATGCATTTTACAAGGAAACATTTATACAAGTAATTTATTTTGGAGGTTAACTTAGCAATTTAAAGTAAATACTACTTATTAAATTAAGTATTTAATTGCAATATGCATATAAAAAAAGCAGCTATACTTTGCATGTGTTCAAAATTTTCCCAAAATATCAATATAAAAAAAACTGACTGGTACACAAATCTTCAGAAAAGTTAGCCTCTCCATTGCCAAGCCCAAGCCACCCAACAGGACTTTATCTCGTTAATGACACTCCTTAAGGGCGCAGTCTACCGCAATTTTCATCACCATTTTTCTTTTTTTATTTTTACCATATATTTTTTTTATTATTTATGATATAAAATGTGACTAAATTTGGTTCACGTGAAATTGTTTTATCTCTCATAGTTTTCGCGTAATGGCTTGTTAAAGTCATATTTTTGCATGTTTCCATTTTAACGACTACACTGAAACCAACTGATATACCAAACTAAAAAAAAATCACAGTAGATAAAGACATTGCAGGCTACAATGACATACTCATAAAATTCAAGAATAAAAATTATTTGAATTTTAAAAAATTGCTGAAACTGAAAATAAAAATTTAAAATGTTAAATAATTTTTTTTAAAAATACAAATAATGTTTATTCTTTAATTTCATGAGCATGTCATTGTAGCCTGCAATGTCTTTATTCACTGTGATTTTTTTGATTATGGTATATCAGTTGGTTTTAGTGTAGTCGTTAAAACGGAAACATGCAAAATATGACTTTAACAAGCCATTACGCGAAAACTATGAGAGATAAAAAAAATTCATAAGAGCCAAATTTAGTCACATTTTGTGTCTAAAACCAGAAAAAAATATCTGTTACAAATACAAAATAAAATAATGATGATAAAAATTGCGGTAGACCACGCCCTTAATATTAGCCTTGGTTTCACATTCTTAAAATTGTTGCAAAAATTCTTTTAGTTTGTGTCCTCCACTCTTTACTTGCATCAAGATAAAAAAAATGAATTTTAAACTACAATAAATGCATAATTTAACAAATAAAAAAAATCTAAGAAATAAAGAACTACTTTAAAGCCATGTTTGATGAATGCTTGACAAAAAATTATTTTTTTCTAAATACAGGAAAAACTAACAAAAATATGACATTTTCTTTCAATTCAAAGGTTTGCTTAATGAAATATTCCTACTATCAGTTATATTTTACAATATGGATATTCGTAGAAGCCTCTATTACCTGTTTCTAAAAATTTAAAAACATTATGTAAATGTGCGATAACTATAGAATATCATATCAATTTATATATATTTTGTAAATAGTGTGAAGAATAACACCTGCAACGTCTACCAGTTGAGAAATGTTTAGGCACAAATACTGTACAGTATGACCAACTGTTTACAAAATAAACTACTTCAGATCTTACACGCCTGCAGATAGTTTTTGTTTCCAAGGCACAGAAATGAGAGAGCTTAAAGGAGGACATTACCACGGATATTAGATCGACAGCTGCCCAACACACAACGGTAACAACTGGCATTTGCACAATCCCATTACTCCTTTGTACAAGTCCTATAAGTATCGCTAATATTTTGAAATCACACTTATTACAATAATCTATTTTCCAGGCTAAATCGCTGGTTTAAAATAATGTTCACAGTATTTTGCTGTCTGTTTTTACACAATATCTTCTGGACAAGTTTGAAGTGTAAAATCAATCAAGTAAACTCAGTACAAAACGTTGGGTGTATCACGTTGGCAACTGTATTTTAAATATTACTGCACTGACCTAATACATTTATCACAACATTCCTTAGCAAAGTTTCATAGAATAATTTCTGTCAGAAAGAATTATCTTTAAAAATTGGTTCATTAGCAATTAAAGAATTAATAGTAAAATTGATGATGTGTCGATACTATGTGGTTGCAAGCTCGGCAGCTGTAAATAATATTATTAAAACACTAGCTATTGTCTGCAACTTCATTTTCATGGTTTGCATTTCAATTTCTCTTTGAATCACGCAAAAGTTCATTGTAAGTACTCGAAATTAGTTTATGTAATTCGTAAAAATATTTATTTCTATTTTTAATATCTTCAAAAACTACATTTTCCAAAATAATTAAAATTATAACAAAAGTTTTTGATAAGAACATTTTGGCACTTCTAATTTTATATTACACCTAGTTATAATATTAATTTAGATAAAAGTAATAATATGGTTCCGAAACAACATTTTTTTTAAATGCAAAATGACGTTAAGGTCAATAATAACATCTTTAAAAACCAATTTCACTCATTTTTTCTAGTACGCCTCCCTCCCCCTTCTCGTTATCATTACATATTCCCTCCCCCTCCCTTTACCATTACATACATTATTTTTCCCAGAAACCTTCATGTGCACATGCACATGGAAAGTTTAATCACAAATGGATGAATGGTATAGAAGTGCATACATTACAATATTATATTAATTATTCAATTTATATTTGCGATGAAGTTACACTTATTCCTGACACCCAAGGCAATACATTTATTTATGTTCATTATAAGTTCTGTACAAAAACTTGTCAGAGTTTTTAGAAAATTATGAAAATTCACTCGGGATTCACTGAAGCCAGTGTGGTATTTAAAAAAACTATATGTCAATATATTAATTTTTTCACAAACGAATATCAAATAGGCACAGTAAATACTAAAGTGTCCAAGAGCCAATAGCAAGTAGGCTGCCAGAAAATAGTGACACCTGCAGTAAAATTCCTTGCTCGAACAAAGTTTTTTTGTATGCAACGTTAGGTTGTTCAGAAACATATTTTAAAAATACACGCTTTAGTAAAATAGGCCTAGTTATACATTCATAAATCAATAATATCTGATCAATATTGATGATGCAATTAGTAACATACTACAGTATTACGTTTTAACTATGAAAAAATTCTCTCTATTTCAGTGCATGTATAAAAATTGATGACTTATACCAATGGAATGTGTATAATTTTATAGTGGCACAATAATAAAATTTTTAGTAATTTCAATGAGAATATTTTTATGAATGTAAAACTTAACACGCGAGGTGAGACCCCACCTCAACTATGCGTGCAAATATAGTTGAAGTTAGAATTAAAAAACTTAAAACATCGGAGCATGACACGGCTTGGCTACAACCTAACGTTTGTTGGAGGCCTTATTGTCACAAGGACAACGAGCCATTGCAGGTCTCCTGGTGTGGCGTGACGTACTTGCCGGTGCAGGTGCCCTCCACCTCCGTGTAGAGCTTCTGTTTGACAGTGTCGAGAAGCTGCGGGCCAAAATAGCGTGGGTGCAGCAGGATCTCGTGCTCCAGCGATATCTGCATTGTAAACAGACAATCACATCTCTTCAAACTGCACACACAACATATCCCTAGTTTACTGTAGGCAGAGCACTAGTGAACAGTTTCCTCGTCCACCAGAGCAGTGAAGGGTACAGGTAGGGCCTACCTGTGATGGTACAGCCAGGTAGGTAAGAAGGAGCAATCAACTTCTCGTTGATACCACGGTCGTTAAAGAGATGGAACTAATGGCTCTGAGGAAGGAATCGTCTACGGCCTGTATCAGAAAGCCATACAAGCTGTAGCCTGGAGCAATTTTGGAAAATTATGGAAAATCAAATCAGAATAGCCAGACTGGGAATTGAATGCAAGTCCTCCCTAAATCAAGTACTATATACATTTATGTAAAGCCTCACAGTCGTATCACTTTGCAAGGTGCACGTGAGGGAGCAGGTTAGTTGGAGGGTGGCATTATGTATCACAGTTTAACCACATGTTTCATGTACAAGTTACAGTTTATATAACATTTACTGATATCTACAATAGACGGGTAATTTGTTTACCAGTGTTTAATGTGTACTTTATCATACTACATGCACAGAAAAATTCATAAACTTTAAAGAATAACATTACTTTATCATGAGAGTTTTAAATGTTAGTTGCAATGGGAGATTACAATTAGAAATTATTGGTTTGTGGACATATGTAATTCACATTATGGTGTACCGACCAGCTGCGTCTCAGTTTGAAAATGGGAATAGATTGCAATTCCCGAAATGTCACATTTTTTGTTGTTTTTAACTTGTGTTGTCTCTTGTCCTTTGTTTGTCGTCCACTGTTCACAGTTTTTTGTCTACACTTTTTCATTTTGGTTATCTGTTTCTATTTGTGTCTGCCATTTATGTCTGGGTTTTGTGTCGATACTCGACTGAATTATACCCTTATAATTCATTGTCTAATTTAAAAAAAAAAACTGACAAAATTCTTCTAGTATTGAATTTTTCTCAGTTTTTTGTTTTTTTTATGTGTTTTTTTTTGTTCTTTCTTGTACTTTGTCATTCAACACAAGTGTGATGAAAAATAGCGTATGTCTTCAAACCAATAAATTCTAATTATTTTATAAGTTGTGAAGTAAGACTACATGAAAGAGGCGCGCAAGTTGCTTCACGCTGGCTCCTAGCAGCTATCACTAGTACAGTGGCTACATCACTCGCATCTCCACCAGCTGAGACGTCCTATAGATGACCCTGAATAACAACTGAAGCTCTTGTCACACTTTAGAAAATATAAAATGATATATTACACTTGGGTGGCAGAGGATGGGAAGTGTACTTCGAACTGACACACAACTTGTAGTCTGTGAAATCTGCATTCAGCGTTGTATCGGCTACGTGTCACAAAGGTAATTCCAACTTGATGCCTGATCGAGGTCCCTCCCAGGACAGGATCTAACACGCGAAGTTCGTGTCCGATGATACCACAGGCCGACAGAACACAACGGGTAGCTGCAGTTTCCACTGTCATTTTATTCCAGACAACTCCATTATTACCTCACTCACCTAAATTAATTTTTATCATGTTGCCTACAGCCACTGTCAAAATGACTAGGTTGTACCTGTAACACTTAACTGCTCTTACATGTATCATGTGCTCACACAGAAGGTACCGGTAAGTGAATGGGAAATATTTTTCAAACTGCCCCAGTTGTTGCTACTTCAACGCCAATATTAAAAACCTCACAGACCAGAACTTGATCCTATTTACAGGTATTTCAAAGTGTAGACCTATTATTTCACTTCATTTGTCTTCGCATCCCTTCAGAAAAAGCTTTATATATATATATTGTAATAAAATAATACACATTAGACAGTTTCATATACATTCAAAATTACACAGGAATATCTGATGTGTTGCAAAAAAAGGCTCTATAACAAATACGTCACATATGTACAACATTGACCTTCTCGAGCTGGAGTATTTTTTTAAGGAAACACCGTTTTTTACTGTTAGTGCAAATATGTACTGTTAAGTGGTAAATATGTAGAAATAAACAAAACAAATATGAAAGTAAAATTACAGTGAATGGTCTGGGTAGACATAGTTTCCATACAACAGCCAATTAATCAAGGCTCAATGTCCTTGTTTATGCTGTACTACACGACAAAGTCTACAAATCTATGATGAAACCTTGCCTGGAGGCAAGCTACAACAGCTTCCTCAATCTAATTTCTACTATTTGATTATTTATGACATAATAGGCAAGTTAATAATTTCTAATTAATAACTTGTAATGTAACTCACTACTTAAACATGATTTGTCTTAAAATCACATCCTGTGATAGCGGTAATTTTTTACTACTATTTCGATAATATGTATTTGGTATTTGTACTGTATATTACCAATTTTAAGCTATATCTGCAAATTACAAATGAAAAATGTAAATAATGATACTTTAAAATATTCTGTGCAAATGATAAATTTAATTAATTAAGTTATCAGACTTTAAAAAATAAATTTTATGGTCTTCATACTGTACACATTTGTGTTGGTAATTTATCTTATTTTGACATGCTTCACACCGTAAGCCTGATGATGTATTTGGAGGGGTTTATGGAGTGAACGTAAAATAATTAAATAAATAAATTTGAATCTTCTCACTATGATTCACTCTTCCTCCACACTCTGTCTTAGTTAACAGACAGCCTAACTTGTACATCCTAACCAGCCTTGCCACACTTCTTTCCTTCAATGAGCTCCACCCTAACTTTTTTCAACCACAGACGAAAGTTCCCTTCACCCTCACCAGCCTGCTCTTGCCTTCTTTACGTACCCTTGACCCACCTTCCTGCCTGTCATTGCACATCCTCCAGATCTCGCACCTCCAATTACACGTACGGATCCCACTATGCTACTGCATACTCTAACGTAGGCCTTCCATAGTAATGTGTTTTTCCTTCATTGCAGCACTAATTTCCTTCCGTGCCATTCCCATCACACGTAGAGCCCTTCTCCCTTCAGACACCACTCTCTCTACCTGCCTTCTCCACCCTATGCAGAGAGTTGGGGCAGGAGCTCCGGTTTACCTGACTGCAATCCTGGAGTACCTCGCTGCGGAAGTGCTCTAGCTACAGGGAATACTGCTCGTGACAACGTGACAAGAAGACAAGGGTCATTTTACGTGTTGGAGGTTTGTTTAGTTTTTAATTTACAGTTTAGTGCACTTGTAAGTATTTAAACTATAACTAATATTTCAACAACTATTATAAATATCGACTAAAATAATTATTTTTATACAACTTAAAACTATAAGTGTTTGTTGTCTTGGGCTATAAAAATTGAAATTGCTCCGTTTGGTAGATACGAAGGCACAGATAGACACAGAGACAGACAGACACAGAAACAGACAGACACTGGCGTAAATATTATAACTCCTCTCCTGTTTGGTCCGTGGTTAATGGCCCTTTCCTCGTGCACCAACAACTTCGACAATTAACCTATTAAATTGTATATACTGTATATATAAAATTTGATATTATTAAAATAGCTGTTCGTAGAGGACCAACATGTTATATGAAAGTATGTATAGTTAAACTGCAAAGAGAAATGTTAAAGAAGATTAAAAGTTGCATACGTGATAAAACATTTCCAAAACTATTCCCGCGTGTCACACGCACACGCCGATTTCAACTCAAAATAAAGGCCATGTATACCTGGTAGCCTTCGATAAAATAATACAAGGCAAGTAAGAAACCAAAATAGAGCAAAATATTTGTGTAAATCTTTTTTACAGTTACAGCGTTCTTTTTTAATTTCAAACATGATGAATGGAGGTGTACTAAATGATAGTGGATATCAAAATAAATATTCCATTTTACAGGGCGGTAGCGTGGGATGGCCCGACCAGGGTCATATATGGGCCCGACCACCGCGGTCCGACTGCTGGTGATGGAATATTTATTGGTGTTTCTACCTTCGCGTATTTGCTATCTATGATGTTTGTGTTTGTAAACATGCGTTCACATTTGATTTGCAAGTGTCGGTTCCTGTCAAATTTTGACTTCTGTATTTAGATACTGATTTCAGAGGTTTTATTTTTAGTTTAAAAGAAGCATCAAATGAAGTTTATTGTACCAATACTAAAATTAATAAAGCGTGAATCTATTGCACATAATGGTATGATTCTTGCATTAATTTGTACAAATGTTTTTTTTTTCTTTTTTTTTCATTTTGTTAACAGCTGGCGGTAGTTATGTTCTTTGCAACATACTAACTGGCAAATATATTGCATATGTTTGATATACGGTGAAGTTAAAAGGCTAAGAAAGGTAAAATTATTGTAGGGGTATATCAAACCAGAATTTTGCAATAAGTACATATAACCTAAGATAAAAAACAGCACTCACAATTGGGCTGTCTTTTGGGAGTGTGTACAGCCCTTTACCCTTCTTAACTAATTTCCAAACCCTTTTTGAGCCTCCCAACCCCTCCCTCAAAGTCACAAAATCTTCGAGCAAAACATTCTACACAAACACCCACCTCTCACCGACCTAACCAACATAGGCTGTCTACCCCGCTCCGTTGTCCCTCTCACACACTCTGACTCTTCTCACTGTTGTTTCCTCTCCTTTTGTATGCCCCCTTATGTCATTGCCCTTACACTTCCCATGCCCCTATTCCTAACAACACTTTTCCCACACAATCATTCCTGTCCCAGCGACCCTAGAATTTCTCATATGTTTGTATCAGAGTCCCATATAGCCATATTCACCTTGTTTGAGTTTGTCATTCTAATCAGTACGTATGCTACCGCTACCTGGAGAGCTGTGTAGCAGACTGAACGACACACGTACAGTTTTTGGCTGTCTCGAAGAAAGTATATGACTTTAACAGTGGAAATGAAGATGGGAGAAAATTATTCACTCCAAGGAAACTTACAGTACATCTTCTTCACGACACGTCCCTTGTGGTGGTGTCTGTTGCACTCACTGAGGTAGAACATTGTTGCTGACTTGGTATTTTAAGTCATGTGTAGTTTTGTGATATTTTATTCTCCTGTGTCGTCCACGTGGTTGTTTCACAGCTAGTCAACTACTTCCTGTAGCTCAGCTCTACCGGGTGTGTGACCTCGTTCACCTGTGAGTGAGGGCGGACACTGTCGAGTGCCTTACAGCTGGAGATCAGCTCAAGTGTCAGTCATATGACTATGGGGAAAAGTGACAGTCCTTGGATATTCGTACTGCCCCTTGTCATAGGTAAAAACTAACTGATTTCAGTTGCTACATAATAAAGTATTTTGTAATGACACTCAAACACAGGACTAACTACACTTCATGTTCAGCAACCAATGGAACAGGACAGGCAGTCTATGCTTAGGAGGTTGGTGAAGGCGTAGAATTTACTTTCAGAGGAGTTGGTGAAGGTGAAGGGGGTTGGAAAGCTTAGGAGGGATTTCAATAAGTAACTGAGGAAGTAGTTAAAGCTTGCCACTGGACAGTTGCCCAATTACGAGTGAATTATTATTATTAGTACTCTGGCCAGTGCTCACGTTGGAAAAGGCGTTGTTAGTGGTACATATGTACGTAAATGTTTCTCTGTTGTTTACTCTCAAAGAGACTTGTTATTCATTATGAACCGGTGACATTGTTGTTGTTTTGAATATTATCGTGCATGTGAGTGTACTGTGTGTCTGTGTCCAAGTATACAGATGCTGCAGTCAGCAGGTGGGCTCGCTGTCAGACTGGAACAATGGGGAGACTCCTTTGTTGCGGTATTTACGAGCCAAGATCCAGGCGGTGGGCCCCATCACAGTGGCTGAGTACATGAAGGAAGTCCTCACCAACCCCATATCTGGCTACTACATGCACAGAGATGTCATTGGGGAGCGCGGCGACTTTGTCACTTCACCGGAAGTCAGCCAGATGTTTGGAGAGGTGAGTATTACATTTTCATTTTACCTTCCTTCGAACCTGTAATGAGACATACTTTCTGTAGGATATGGAATACATGTCCATATTTAGTACATTCAAAATGTTACCTCCGACATTTAAAACATAGTCCTGAGAAATTTCATTTTGAGATCCATTTTATCGTAAGTAATTGGCTGTAGTGTTGGATCACACAAAAATATCTCATTATGTTAATATTTTTGGAAAACCATTTACCGGTACCACAATACAATTTTTGTTTTATGAAATTTGTAAATGTTTCTTTACGTGTTATAGTGTAAATAGCATTCTTTCCTGAGGTTTCAATTGTGAGTATATTATTCCGTTCATCTACTCTACGAATAGAGACATCGAAGGTTACTCAACAGACAGTACACTCCTGTCCCATGTTCTGGGTGATACGTGTAGATGTTTAAAAAAAAAAAAAAAAAAACTCAATTGTCTTAGGTGTTTAAAGAAAAGAGGACATGAAGTAAGTAATTTAAATTTAATTTTGTGTACTTTTGTTGACAATGAGTTGTTACAAACCATCCACTTTTCTGCCACTTTTTCTGCAACATATTTTACGACCCGAGATGGTGTTGTAAAGTTCAGTAAAAAGTTTCCACAACAATTGGTTGTGGCTACTAACTTAAGACAAAACCAGGCAATCTCACCACAAACGCTCTAAACGGCCTCCTACACCAGCGAAAAAAGAATTTACATAGAAGAATGTAAATTTTACTGAAGTACGAAAAAAAAGTTAAACGGGAGTCTTCTGGCGCTGCCAGTGCAGGTTGAATTGTTATGCTTTCACATATTTTTCCTGTGAGTTCTTGCCACAACCTCTCTGATGACTTGGCTTAAATTTTTGGGACAGAGAATACCCTCAACTTTCTCCACAAGCTGGCAGATTCACTCCACCTCATCTCATTCAGTTAGGACTTTGTGTAACCTAGCAACAGCCATTGTTACTGAACAAAACTTTGAAAACTGGTAATGAAAATTAAGACTTGCAATTCATCTGATTGCTCATGAAACCTTCTATAACAATCTACAAGCGCTGTCTCTAACAACAAGATGTAAGCAATGTGTAAAATGCCAAAATATAACAAAAAACTGGTAATTTATATTTAAAAAGCTGTATAAAACCATTTGAAAAGTACCACAAACATAATTTCCATTGAATATGAATAAAATTTGCTGTATAACTACGTTACCGGTGCAAATTTCGCACTCTGTGTACTATTAGGCCATATTTGCACATTGGCCCAAGGCTCAACCTTGGAAGGAATCATAGCCCAACACAAAACAGATTGGCGTAAACATTGGCGTTGACTTGGACTTTGTTTGCACATTGGGCTATCCGTTGGTGTTGGTTGTTTTCGTCGATTCGTTGTTTGAACTGGAATTTAATACTTGAAAAGTGTCAACAGATGTATGGTAAAGGATTAATTATTTTTCTGTCTGTATTCTGTAAATGTACACACAGCATAAAAGTTATTGCAGTAACTGCCACAACCATTCCTATCCTCCATTTCCTTCGCTCAAAATTGCCAATATGACTGGCCAAACATGAATTGGACAAGTGTGTAAATGACGGCTGGTCATTCTTCTGCCATTGGCCTTTGAATACATACAGTAATCAGTCATACAACTTACCCATATCCAATTCCCTGCCACCAACCATCCAATTTTTAGTGCTTGTATAATTTGTTAGTTATCAGTGTAAAGCCATGATGTGTTCTATAGTCCTGTGGCTCCAGCCACGCAAGTGGGCTCAACGGAATGACAAACAAATAAACAATCCCACTGGCAGCTCGTGAGTTGTTGGCAGGTAAGGCTTAAGTTGCAGAGAACTATACTATGTATGGTTGTGTGCTATTTGATGCTACAGACACTGACAAGCTGATATGTAGGTGCCGCTTATTTCTGACTGGTCACAACTCAGTAAGTAGCCAGTAGGTATTTCATGGCTGTTAGTATACGACGGCGTGTTCTCGGCAACTTGTGTCCTACCTGCCCTCAATCCACGAGCCGCCACTGAACAGTCCCTAGGTCTGAGCTTTGTTTTGTATACATTTCATGTAACAGGTCTGGAGCTCGTGGAAACTGAACATGCAGTAAAGAAAATTCTTTCTGATCAAAATTATTCAGTTAAAATAGTTGTAAACATTGTGTTGCAATGTGTAAGATAATTGTATAGCCTTTATAACACTAAATATTTCAAAATTAAATATTCATCTTTGGCACCATTGTTTATAAGTTGCGAAGTATTAAAAGAAGTCGAGTCTTACTGTCACATGCAATCATAACAGCAGCATCTCAGTGGAGCGTTTCAGTCTTCAAAACTACGTAGCGACATGTTTCGTAAAATTTTGAAATTACGTACTTATAAACTTTACGATCTATTTTGCAATTTTCATTTTATCATTCAATGAAATTGATGGAATTTCGACATTGTTATATATTTCTATGTTTATGAATGGCAAAATGTTTTGGAAAATGGAAATTTTCCAAATGTTGTTAATTTTCATTGTGCAGTTCTTTACCAGTTTCATCATAACAAAACAACCCAGCAGTCACCGCAAGGAGTTCATTACATGTTCAGTTCCACCCATACCCTATGAATCAGTAGCGGATTCATGGGGGAGGGAGCAGTGGGGGTGATCGCCTAAACAAAAAAATACAAATACCTACAATGTAAAGGAGATCTTGAAAGTGAAGAAAGGGAACATTGTGTAGAATAGGTAAGACCATTTCAGAAAGTAATTGAAAACTCACATCTGGACCTGGGCCTGTATCCAACTTTTGAAAATAAATATGTATTTTTTACTGTATATTGTGGAAATATTTTAAAACTTGACAAGGATTTATTACTTTACTATTACTTCAATGTTCTCTTCAATGTGTACATGTTTAAATTCTGACTTTTGGCAGAAATCAGGCATACAAGAGCCTAAACTCAGCATAGATCTCATATAGCAGTATTTACCTTAATGTCCACCTATTGTAAGGGGAAGTATTAGTAACAAGTTTATACACATCTATGTACTACCTGTGTATGATGGGGAAACTTTTGATAACACTGATGGGCTTACTGTCACATTTGTGGAGTGATTATATTTATCACCTATTTCGCACAGCATTGAAAAGGATACCATAAATTGTAAGTCAATCATTTCAGTTTGATTGGTGGCAGGCACAAAGATTCTGGTACTGGTACCAGTTTTTCCTTCAGGGGCAGATTGTCTTGAATTGTCCTGATTTCAGAATACTCATTTTCGTAACCTCTCGTTGTGTTCTTTGTCAAAAAAAAATCAGTCAACTGTTAATGTCTAAGTGGGTGGAATGGCTGAACAGATAGTGTGTGCAATGTTGCATATGGTGGGAGTGTCCCTGTACAGGGAGTGTGTGTGATGTTGCAGATGGTGGGCGTGTGGCTGTACAGGGAGCAGGGCTGTATAAGGAGTGTGTGTGGTGTTGCAGATGGTGGGCGTGTGGCTGTACAGGGAGCAGGGCTGTATAAGGAGTGTGTGTGGTGTTGCAGATGGTGGGCGTGTGGCTGTACAGGGTGTGTGTGTTGTTGCAGA
>PNEQ01053880.1:17588-53691 GCA_003012365.1 Medauroidea extradentata | reverse complement strand
ATATCATTCAGTAAAAATTCATATAAATTTCTCATAGAAAATACTGCTGTTCAACAAATTTCAAGTTTAATCACCAGAGATGTTCTTAACATTATCTAAGCAAGTAAATAATTCTACACAAAATTTAAATGTTGCAGTATATTTACTAATTTTTTAGTTTTTCATCATATTGCTTTTGTTGGCATTCTTTTCTGTGTGTTCTAAAACCCTAGGATAACTCCTCCCCCTACAGCCCTTGAGCAAATAATTCTGTTATCAAAATATACACTAAAGGAAAGTAGGCTGATTAGTTCTGTATAGATCTACTTGTTTCTATTATATTACGGTTTTCCATTCAAATCTTCATGCTCTATTTAATCTCCTTGGGGATTGAATATTAAAAAATCCGCTCTTAATGCTAACATACGTTATGTAATGAACTACTGTGCAACATTTTATTCTTCTAGACTACCAGTTAAGGCTGTGCGCTATATGTCATTCAGTCAGTGCTAGAGATTTATCAAGTAAGAAGATAAAGTGTGCTGTTCAAATGTTATTAATTAAGGGCTTTTTGTATCCCACGCCATACATTCTAGCACTCTTCGCACCCACATCACATTATCTGCAGAAGCTTTAAGAACATCACTGTAAAGTGCTTACCAAACCTTTCCCCCCTAAATCGTCGTATTACCATAATAATGTTGCATATTTATTAGTGTGTGTAAACGATTTCGACAAATGTCGCATTTGCAATTAACCTTGATCACACATTTGTCATAACGTGACGAGGAGGTTTTGCGATAAGAACTCGAAGAATTTATCTTTTAATGGCATAAATCACGACAGGACCGTACAAGAACTTGTATATCCCACAGTTAAACTTCTGTGTGTAGTTCGGTAAGGCAAACATTAAACTGATACCTTTTTTTTATTTTGAACGTAGCCATCGTTTAATAATGTTAAATGTTTGCTGAATTTGTTGTAATGAAATAATATTTATGTACATACTCTTAACGGTACAGCATAAGGACGCTAAACAAATTTGAATTTCTTTAAGTTTATTGGGTAACGTTTCTATACCGTTACGTCACATGGTTTATAAACGTCTTTTAAAAATTGCTACTGAATAAATGATTCAATTCTAATCCGTAATGAAGTGGTTTTAACACAGGGAAAGTGTGTGTTTTCGTATATGTGTTTATATATACATAAATATATACATATATGTGTGCATATATATGTATACATATGGAGAGAGGGAGACATTTAGTTTAGTAGTTGTATTTTAGTTATTTAGAATGAGTCCAAACACTAATAGGCTAAACACGTGTTTTTTTTAATGATTATTGTAAAATAAGTAACAAGAGTTAAGTAGTAAATTTATACTCAATCTTGACAAACTTAATAGTTATAATTGTAATTTTAAGAAACGTATGTTGAATAAAATATATTATCATCTTAAAAATATATATATTTATGGTGAACTTCAACGGTTTAGCACTTTTGATTTTTAACATCCTACTTACATTCTACATTTTTAATTCTTATTGCACAAGTAATATTTATAATTATAAAATTTTTGAATGTCAACAAAACAGTCTATTAGAACAATATAAGTTAGACAGAAAATGATATTTTTAGAAAGCAATAGTTTTCAAGAGGAAATATACCTATATTATTATTAACTTACGCATTTTTTCTGGGTTATAAGTGTAATACACATTATTTAATTAGTTTGATTTTCTTGGGATTGTGATGCTGTGCATATTTTCATAACAAATATACATGATATTATCGGTACAACACAAGTTTACCACTCTTACTACCTTTAACAGTTTAATTTTGTTCTGAATCGTAATTAATTTATTTTAAGAATGTTCACGATCAGTAAAACGATTTAAATTTTTTAATAACATTGACGATAAAACAGAGGAAAGAATTAAAACGTACTGAATATATCCTTTCGGGGAATACCGGACTTTTAACGACTAAACCCTTACAATTTTAGCAACGAAATCATGTTCTTTAAGATAGCTGTAAAATAATATGACTTAAGTAGATATTTTCCCTAAAGCAGACTCTTTTCTACAAAAGGTGTGTGTTCATATGTATGAAAGATATTCAGTCATGTTATATCACATTATTTTATTATCTGTTTACGGCATCTCGAAGTATATTATTGACATAATTGGATAAATTAGTTGTTCTTTAATAACAAAGTCAATCGATAATACGTTAGAGAAATAATATTTCTTATAATTAAATAATAAACATGCCTTTATAAAATAGTATCACTAATGTTTAATATGAACCTACGAGTGACACAAGCATGTAGTTAGACGGAAAATGTTTGTCGCTCTGTTTATCAACTAAAATGACAACAGCCCTTTCCAAAATTTTAAGAAAATAACCCGTCGGTAGACAAGTGCTAGAATGTGTAACTAGCAGTGATCTAAATACATGCATGCATCCTTTAACACGAAATAATTTCAGATATATGATAGACTAATTTATAATGTCTCATAAAACTAAATCTCTATCGGCAGATGGTAGGGACAAATGATTGTGTGCATTGGTCAAACAATTAACAGCTAAATGATTCCCCGAGTTTACAAATAATAATAAAAAAAAAAAAAAAAAAAAAAACAATCAGCTAAATTTTTTGAAACTGAGTTAAGAATTCAATGATATCATCCATTCTCAAAAAGTGTTGTGTTTTAATTACGTGAATTCTTCATACATTATTTTACATAATTTCATAATAATTTACGGTTAATCTTATTTTTTTCGTTTACGTGAACAAACACAACCTTGAAATTGAATTAAAGGAAGATTTTTAACTTATAATAACGTTTATTTGCGTATAGATTATAGAAACAATTGTTGCAAAACTGCAATTTCTTTTACGTAAAAATTAATCGTTTTATAAGCCTAATTACTGCTTTAAGACGCTGGTTTTTTACATGTACTATACATGAACGATGATATGCATAAACAGACCATGTGCCAATTGTAGGTAACATATAAAATAATTTTCTGTTTTTTAAATAGTCTTACAAAAAGTATTTTAATAACATATCCTGTTGCCACAAACATTAACATTATAGGATCAAAATACCTTTCGTAAGATTGTTTCAAATCAGAATAACTTATAGCATGATTTAATGACTACTAAAAATTTGCACTTGGTCTGTTTATGCATAACACCGTCCAATTTCTGAAGGCAATAAATTAATTGATATAGTTTTGTACTTGAAATATTAAACAAGTAATAATTTTTTGGCATCTTTAGTTTCCTACATTGCGAATCCTAATATACGTAACAAGTCTTAAAACAAATATAAATAATGACAATTTTAAATGAAAAATTTTTATATGTGTACATTTGACATACGTTACCATGGACATTAAGCTGAGTACTTAAAAATACATTAAATTGTAGTGTGAAATTCTTTCTCATTAGAAAATTGAGCACCATATTTTATTATTTTATAAAAATCTTCCTTTGTAAAATTTTGTTGCAATAAACTCGTATGCACAGTTACTAATTTATATTTTTGTTAAGCTCGAGGAATTAGTTAATGCTAGTGGTATTCGAATATGTAATTGTATAGTATAATAATGGAATATATAACGGACGTGTATAAAGTTACAGTCTATGAAATGCATTTTGAACTTTATGGAAGCTTCGACTCCAAAAAGAGACTCATACTTTTTAAGACCAAAAGTTATAATGTTATTGAAAAAATTTAAATTTTCAGCGGAATATTTTATTAAGTAGCTATGAAAATGTCTACGCAAGCTCAATCAATTGTATTTAAAGGGATATAATTTATTTGTGTGTTACGAGGGAAAATGTTCTTATCGATAACTACAAGAACGCCTCCTCCTCTGGTAAACGAGGTTGTATGTAAATCAAACACTGTGTGATTTCAATGGTTATTAGTTAAACCAGTTTCAGTAAGACAAATAAAATGGCAACTACTTTTCAATGCATTATAATTTCATGAGCATTGGTGCTCAATCCATGAACGTGTTGACAGTAAATACAGATATCTCTATTAAATGATGACTCTATTGTTAAGACGATACATCTGCCATGGGCATAAAAGAAGTTTCAGACGTAAGCGAGATGTTGTTTACGCGATTCCTGAGAGCTTGTTATTTTGACTGAGCTGACTCGTGTGTAAAGATCTGTTCAGGTTTCAAAACACGTTGAAAGGAAAAATGGATTCTGCAGGCAAGAGAACAGTTTGTTGATCTGCTCAAAGTCATATCATGTTACTCATACGTGGAAGGAAGAACATGAGGTGTTTTGTGTTTGGTCTTATTGTAAGTCGTTATTTCTTCCGTAGTAACTTCAGACAAATACTGATAGACACAAAACTTTGGCTTTCACTGCTTTGGAAACAATTTCTAATTATATATGCTTTTCACCTCAAGATGAGCACGTTTAAATGTAGGATCATATTCTGTTACTTGATTTGTTTTATGTGTTCATATGCAACACCTAACCTTGTAGTTTTAAATAGTTGTAATCTCTAGGCAAAATTTTATGTGGCAGATATATAGCGCCTGGAACATTCAACTTTAACTTTCACACATTTTGAAATCTAAAGCACGTATATGTGATTATTTCCCGCATTTTTTATTTAGGTTTATAACGCACACTGGTGATCATTAACGACTATGTTAATATGTTTCCATCATACAGAAAAATAATTTAAGGGCTTGGGCCAAAGTTTCTCGGCTTACGGTAGAAATATTTTTTTAAAATCCATACGAGAGTCAATATCGTAAAATTGCTTTGTAACTTTTTTGCAAATTGGTTTTACTATGCAATGTAATTTTTCGAGACAAACTGTATGATGATTATAGCTAATTTATCAATTAAAAGGAAGTTTTGTTAACTAACTAATTAGCAACTATTTTGCAGTCTTCTGACTCGACAAAATTAGAGCATGCAGTTTAAATCAGTCATAACAAAGTTACGAAGCGATTTTACGATATCGGCTCCCATTTATGTTTTAAAAAATAATTGTCGTTAAATGCGAAGAAACTCGGGCACATGCCCATAATTTAAAACAGTTAAATTATACTTACACAATCTGTCGATTTTACGGCCTATCAACTGTAAAAAGAGGAGAATGTTCAATAACATGAAATATTGCTTTCTTAGGGCATTCCTACAAATAAAGTAGTTAAATAGAGTTCCAATGCAAACGTTTAATTTACACTTACAAGCATAATACAAAACGTGTTGTATAAAATAATTAAAGCAGCAAAGAACCAATCTGTGCCCGTGTAAATAGTTAAGTTATACTACTCATAAGTTTTACGTATTACTAAATATATTTAAAGCAATTGGAAGTCATATAAATTCTTGATAAATAATCATACTTAAAAAAATTTACCACAAAATTTATTGAATTTTTTAAAATATTACAGACTCTGAAGAATGATTATTTTTGTGGAAGTAGGGGATACTTTTTTTAGAGTTAACTGAAATTATCTCAAGCGAGACAAGCTAGTATAAACTACCAAAATAATAGGGTCATTGATTTTTTTTTGCGAAACGCATTTAAAGTGAATTAAACGTTAAAAATAGTTTATGTTGTTTAACTATTTCGGCAAGTTGAATGTGACTTAGTAAAATTAGAATTAAATATTAACTCAATTCTACAAAAAATATTCTACTGCATAGGGAATAAGTATGCATAAAATAATAATGAAATTAGTGTCAGTTTTTCTAAAAATATATGCGTGTTACAAATATAATTCAATAAAATGTCTCGTTAGATAAATTACCGTTGAATGTCTTATATCATATTTAACTCAGCAAACTAAACGTTAAGTATAATGACAAGTTCTGTTAATAAAGTTAGTTGTGACTGTAAAATATAATGTTTATATGCGCCAGTCAAAGAAGAATTAATTTTACAAATGTTTACTTTGTTCTGTCAGAATGATTTTCAATTTAAAGAAAATTAAAACAGTTCCCTACAAGAATGTTTACCTCATAATAAGTTATTATCATATGAAATATTAAATTTGAATTTGTGGTGCAGTATTTTGCTTGTATTTTACATTATTCATTAATTTTACTATGCAGATTCCGAAGTAAACTTCGTAAATTGTTTCGCATTTATTGAGGCTTGTTTGTAGCAGCACGAAAAAATCATGGATTTTTCCTAAATAAACGAAAAAGTGCAACTTATGGAATGGTTACAAAGGTAATCCCACTATAGAAGTAAATTTTAAGAGATCATGCATTATTTTATCGCACGTGCCGACATTTATACATATAATGTGAAATGCATATTTATTACGATTAATTGTTTTAATTTGAACCCATGAAAAAATACATTAGTAATAAAATTATTATCTTATCTGATGGAACGGTATCGAATCGTTCTCTTACAATCGTTTAAAAACAAATGGACTATAAGAATTTAATTTTTTTTTTTAAATTTCGTACTTTTGTGATATTAATGTCCATTTTAACTTCAAGACAACATTAGCAATAACGGTGGTTATCTGTGTTAACTATTACGTAGATATAAAGTACATAATTGATATGTTCCTAAGATAGAATGTTACAAGGTTATTTCCCATTATACCGAACATCTAATTAGGTAAGCTGTTACAGGTAAGCCGCTTATCAGGAGAGACTTTGGAGATTTGCAGACACGCATGTGTAAGCTTTGAACAATGCCTCCTGAGTCTGTTGCGGTGGTAGGCTTGTTGTTCGCCGAAAGTGGGAGATGGGTATAAAATGAAAAGCTTAGCAGTACGTGCTGATTTTTATCATATTTGCCAAAAACAAGAAAACTCGGAAAGAACCAATTCACATTTCATCTATATGTTTTATTCAATAGCGAACGCCTTCAGCATAACGTATTCCACCAAATACATATTTAAGAATTATAAGTCACAAGGAAAGCTTAACGAAAGATCCTATAACTTCCGTGACACGTTTTCTCGCAAATTAAACGAAACCAGTTTACTTTATTTATGTATCGTAGCTTTCTAAAACGTGTCAAATATAATTTCATCGACTAATATTTATGTGCTGAGTTCTCTTAAACAAAATCAACCTAATGGGTACTTCAGCTTAAGGTATGTCATTAATGACCTGACAGATTAAACAATGTCATGAATGCCGCAAAATATTAATGTTTTACTATAATTTGTATACACTGTATCAGCATTCAGTTACAAAATCACAACAGTAATGATAAATTACATGAAAATATACCTCAGTTATGTATAATTACATACTGCAAAAATTTCAAGAAGAAACACTCTAACAAATGCCAACTTAAATTTTAAAATATTGCAAAATATTATAACATTAGACTTCACCAGATGTAATTCATCTAAGACTACTAAATAAATTCATTATAGTATAAATAATGGACAAAAATTTACTATAAATACGTTTGTGTTACTAATGACAGTTTATCAATGGCCAAAACAGAAACGGTTATGTCTTTAAAAAGTTTGCTTCTAAAAATAATTATTCGAAAATAATTTACGGTTGAAACATCGTCACAATCCTTCAGTTTAGAAGTAAAATTTTCGATGCTTTCTAAATACAAATAATTTCAGAGAACTTAGCATTATATATAGCAGTTTACAAAATTATTTAAACCATACATTTCAAAATATTAGTTTGCAATTATATGTAAATCCTGCAATTTATTTCACGTATTATTTTAATAAAATTCGTTTTCGTATTATATTAATAAGAATAGGAATACCACTTTACAAGATTTAAGAAACCATTTAGAGGTTTCTGTGTGTTTCTGAAAGTCCGTAAGTTCCAGTTTATTACAGAAATCAGTAACTGTTTGATTTTAGATAGTTATAATCGAGGATCCCTCGGGGAAATGTAACAGATGCGTAAACCAGAAATAACCAGGGAAAAAATATATTTACATAAATCTTGTTGTGTGTGTATCTTGCAATCGAGATATGCATTGTAAAAGTAGTAACAGTAATATGACAATTACTAAATATTTTATTTTAATATTTCTCGAATATAAAACAGATTAAAAAGCGCATGGTAATTTCGCTAATAAAATACTTATAAAAATATAAAACAGTGTGATACATGCTGTCGGCTGTAATTTATGAATGAAGAGTTCACTTAAGTCGCTAACAATATTATTGCTCTGCAAGTGATGTAGTATGAACTGTTATGTGATTTTCTCAACGTCAGCTATTCTCTTCACTCCTTACTATTATCTAATGTATGCTCTCCCACATTATTCGTTTTCATCTTACGTCCATTTTCTTCCGAGATATTATTTTCTACTTTTAAGTCCATTTAAAAAAAAACTGGTAAATTTTGAAAAAAAAAAAAATATTTTTTCCAATTTTTATTGTTGTACAGTATGTGTGAAATTTCGCAACTATGTCGTGTTATAAAAAACGTCATAAATCAAAGTATTTTTATTTATTAACTTTATTTTTGCAATTTTCTACTCTTTTAAAATTATTTTCTGAGCTAAGTATAATTCTGAAAGTCTTCAGTTCACCGGGATGTTACATTAACGTGGTGTATTAAAAGTATTTTTACGCAAGTAAATATTTTATTTAATATAATTGCATGTATGTCACTGTTATCCGATTCTGAGCAATGCAAATTGTTTCAAGCTCGTCGGAAAGTTAGTTAAAATATGTTACAAAACTTGTACCGAACAGACAGACAAGAAAGCGTGAAATAAAACCTTGTATAAATACATCGTTCTTTGCTACCGAACAGACAATCGGCTAAAAAACGAGTTAATTAAATCGCTACAGTAAAACAAGCAATAATAGACAGGCAATACAAGCCAAAATTCTTTAAATTTTTATGAAATCAACGACAATTTCGAAAATAATTTCACTGTTTACACATGCAAAATATATACTATATGGAACAAGTAAATTTAAATTCAAGGTTCAGTATGTAAATCCTCAATAAAAAAGAAGTGGGTAATGCAATATTTCTAGCGAAAATGATTGTTAAGGGATATGTTAACCCTTGAGAATCAAGATTTAAAATATCTTTAATGCAAATTATGAGAAACCACACTATAAAAAAATTTTCTCCGTATGAAAACATTCGGCGTATTTTAACACGAATGCAAAGGCTTCTCTTGAAAAATTATTTGTTTGCTATCTAACAAGAGACGCTTTGAAACGAAGCTGTACAAAAATTTGTATTCTTCAGATCTTTTAACGATGAATAAGTGTTACAAACCTTCATGCATACATGCTGTGATGATACATGTTTAATATGGAAGAGTTTTTATCATTTACTCTATTAATGTCATTAACTAAAAACATTTAGTCTTAAGTACACTGCACAAAATTTTAAAACTTACAAAGTTTCTTTTGTACGTACACAAATCCTTGCAAAAGTTATTATATTTTCTTTCAATAACAATTCGTTCATGAAGTAACAAAAGTAAAGTTTGTAATACTTACAAAGTAATTCCTTATAACTTATATACAAAAAGGTTCTTGCGCGGTAAATATATATATATTTTTTGTAAAAATTACAATGCCTATTTTTGTAGTTTTATAAACTGTTATAAATGTGCCAACATTTTCCTTGTAAAATTATGTGCTCATAAAGTTAAAATAATTTCCTCTGTAAAAAACTTAGAAAAGATTTATAGTACATCAATATAACAGATTCGCCGGAAATTACAGTTAGGCTATACAAAAATCACTTCCTCTGGAAAGAATTTTCTAGAGTAAAAATATTTTTAATGTTGGTTGCATGCTTCAAATTAAAAAAAAAGGTTTATCATAGAAAAAACATTGAATGTATATAAATCTAAAAAAATGTATTTCAACACGATGGTGAACGAGCTCTAGGGGCGAGACGCGTAGAATATATGCGCGGAAATGCTGGCTCAAATCTGCGTGCTTCCGCAAATTTATATTTAAATATTTTCGTCTTAAATATATTTAATTACAAGTGTCATTATTATAGTACAAAGGGAAATAATTTTTTTAGCTATTGTGTTATACAAGGCTATAGTTTGTTATTTTACAAACATATAATTTTATTTAGACAGCAATTGAAGTTTTACACAGAATTTCGTTGGGAACTGGGTTTCCAAGAATTTTTTTTTGTAAAAGTACTCAAAAAATATATTGCAGTGCACATAAAATTAAGTTATGTGTGAGGTCTTAAACCTGTGAGAAAGTCAATTTTCCAACGCTTTCCTTCCTCAAAACTCTGAGGACCTTCTTATTAAATACTAGTGATTTGCCATCAGCTTATATTGTCATTTAATGTTGCATTTTGGGCAGTTCACCCTAAGTTAGAAGAATAAGCTATTTTGTATATTACTAAGAAAAATGCCCACAGTTGTTTGTGTGACAATAGCGCAATACTCGGTATGGAGATGTAAAACGTTGCATCACCAAGGAATTGACTATTACGAATGCCGTTATCATTAAAATGAAAACTGTAATAGAGTTTTCTAAAGTGATATCGCAAAAGCTTAGTAATTAATAATCATATTTGGCAATTCTTAAACAATTGGGCTTAAATTAGCATTAGTTCTATCACGATCTACTATGACGTTATAGCAAATTTAAAGGCTTATTGACGTACTGGGACAATAAGGGGTATGGAAAGGTACGATGTCGAGCCGACGACTGGAATACCTAATCGTCAATAAAATCTCAACTACTAATCAAAATTTGATGAGATTTTTTGCCGAGTAATATTCTATCAGCGGACGTTTATTTATGAAGCACTGTGCGGTAGTGTGCTTTACTTTCGAGTAAAAAAAATATTAGGTTTTCTATTAGTGCATCGTTATTTAAAGATTTCATTGAATTCAATGTCATGATATCTTCTGATTCATATTGTGGTGACATGCCCTTACAGGGTGAATGCCACAGGTGCTTCACTCTATGCACAAAATAAAACTAAACACCCTGAACGTAGATTATGGGCACATTGACCTGTTTATCAGTTTCTAGTCTTCTTAAATGATATATTGAGTTATTTAAATTAAATACCTTATCCAAAATCATATTTACTAACATTTCTGTACTATTATCATTCAGTACAAGGAATCCTTGGGTGCACCGGTACTTAAAATGTAAATCAAGTACATTAAGTAGTAAGCCTTCCTCATTATCAGACCCAATTTCTCAATACCAAAACGTGAAAGTTGAAATTACGCGGCGAGCGGTACTAGAAATGTCACTATTATGCGATTACACTTCTTCATACAGTTAAACTTCCTGGGAAATCCTGCTGTAGTATTTAAGTCGATTCATACCTTAACAATCCATATATTAGCTGGTGAGACAATTTCCCCGTGGCACGTAACTTGTCTGTCCTTGGACCAAGCATTCACGACGTGCCGAAACTCCCACTTCCGAACATGCTGCAATTTACTTCGGCTGGCGTGACTTGCTACTTGCTTCGCAGTGCGTTTCCAACATATGACGCAGTAGCAGTGTTTCTCATGATTTCTTCCTGGATGAAAGTAAAATTATTTTCATTCAGGCACGTATACATCCCCAAGCCTTCAACATTACGTGGCTTGTCCACGCCCCGAATCCCGCCATACGTCCTCACTCTTAGCTCGTCGACATCTAGCCCCCCGGTCTTCCTGCCGCTGCTCATCGCTCGCCAATCGCACACCCGATGGTAGCGCTCGCCGCGGTTTTCCTCACAATCAGACTTGCTACTACATATTTTAAATAAAATACCACACATTGATACTATAAACTGAACCTGAATATAGCTCTAAAGAAATACGACTATTAATATAATAATATTATGAATTTTGTAATTGAAAATATTGTCACGAGGCTGGGCCGCCGCCGAAGTATTATTACCCGGCGCCTCCATCAATCCTGAGGTCATCACACCCTGGACATCCATATTTTTAAAATGTTTTATAACTCCCGAACTAAATACTTTACCCCTGTCACTTAGGATAGAATTACGGGTGGAATGTCTACATACTACATTTTCTTGCAAAAATTGGGCTGCTTCGCGAGCATTTTCTGTTGGTACCACTGTCGTTTCTGCCCATCAGGTGATGTAGTCTACGCAGGTGATGCAATTATTGTTTGCATTATAAGTTTTAGTAATTGGGCCTAACAATTCAATACCGACTGTTTCAAATAATTCTCCAGGTGGGATAGGTTAGATAAATCCCGAGGGTATTTTGTTAGTTCCTTTTTTTTTTTTGGCAATCATTACAGGTCCTAACATAGGCTTCAACCTGTTTGTACATTCTTTGCCAGTAATATCTACGGCTAATTTTGTCTAAGGTCCTAGCTAATCCTTAATGTCCACCAACCATTGAGTTATCGAAGCGTGTGGAGGTGGACACAGGCATAAACAGGTGGGATGGAGAAGTAATACGCGGAAATCGTCCAGAAATGACAGACGAGTACTCTACCACCGAAATCTCTAGATAGTCCCTGGCTAATGACCGTCCGGTAAAGTAAACACCCCGGACATTGTCTGATCTACACAGCAAACAAAGTAATGCCAAGAATTTACTGACTCCCGCAGAGGCAGTGAAATCTGCGTACTTCCTGGTGTGAGCCAACTGCTGTAAGGACAGGTAAAATACAGCTGCAAACAATCTACATTTAAACCACAGAGATTGAGCTTAAGAGCATGTGTCAATCAACTCTAAACCATGTCGTGCAGACAGTCCGGACTTGAACGATCACATCGACATTATCTCGTGTAAATCATTTCTGTTTGAACAATCCAGGAGTTAAAGTATTAACAAACAGTCCTATTTTTTAATACGTCTGAAATTACGATTTTTAAATTATAAGAATGGTGTTAAAGAACACTGTTTTACGACTTTTTTAGTGTTAATTTTCACATAAGTACGGTACTCCAATGTAAAAAAAATATTTTATGGGGAGGTAGAGTCACCATTATCAAGCAACTTTGCCACTTTTTCCCCCATTGTTACAGCGGAAAATTTCTAGTAATCTTTCAAGTACGAAGACGCTGCACACTTGCTGCAAGCTGGAACAGTGGTCGGGCGTGGTTGTGAGAGACAGCTAACGAAGAAGAGAGGCAGGGAAATGACGATGAGTCGTGTTCCATTACCTTGGCAGCTGGACAAGAATAGAAAGAGGAAGATAAACAAGAGATAAGCGTCCCTACTGTGAACATTTCTGCATGTAAATCGAGATGTTCCAAACAATTCAGCGTTCAGTACTTCACAGTTGTAAACACCATGTCTAGAGATGATGGTTTATCGCGGGAAAACTTGACTGTTTGCTAGACTTCAACATACGCTCAGCTTATGAAAAGATAACTGGCTTTCGCTTGTACGTGGAGCTGTTGCCCCAATTTGACTAAGCCAATAAGAATCCCGCTGTTGTAATATTTGATGCCTGTTATTGGTCTGCAGACAGCTATGGTGTGTCAGTGGTTTCAAGGCTATGTTGGTGCAAAAATTTTTCGCGATATACCATCATCTCTAACCATGTCACAAGATCCAAGTACAGAAAACGACGACTAGCACCATTAGGTCTTCGTTTCTAAATTTTGTCACTGTCAAATATTCATGCTTCCATAAGATTCATGCTGACAACATAACATTACTGTATCCTAACGATATATAACATATTTATGATTTTGTTATATGCGAGAGACCTTTGAAGCCTAATTTCAATATTTTAAGATATCCAAACCAAATTACGAAATTTACAATTGGAAAATGTTCAATGTATTTACTCACTTACCTAAGTTGTGTAAAATTTTAAAATAATACAGAGGCCTCGTTGTACAATACATGAATGGCATAGAGAAATTTATGGAATATGGATTGTTATGTATGTAAATAGTATTGGAGATAAACAACAGTTTGTCTTATCACAGAAGGTATTATTACACAATTTTAGTTTAAACACACTTTGTATGCAAATATTATTTCAGTATTTCATGCATATATGTATGCAATATGCATCCTCTATGTTAATATGCGATCTCTTATATTGGCATAATGTTCTGTATAATTATTTGTTTTTCAGTTAACAGTTATAATTATGCATGCATTGTAAGCATAACTAAAACAAGTGTATAGGTTCTTGAATTACACATGTAATTTGGTATTTGATACATATTTACAAAACTGTTTAGATCTTGTGCATATAATCTTTGTTATAAATTGATATTTCAGTACTGTAACGGTGATTTACTTGCAAAATGTTACGGCAACTTTGCACGAGATGTTTTTGTTTTAATTGAAAGTTCGTGCCTTCTTGCATATTGATAAATTACAAGTTACAGTTTCAATGATAAAGAATAATTTAGTGTAAAAAGAATCTTGAAATGTTCTTATGAAATACGATTATTTGGGTCCAAAGCCATTTTGTTCAGGTTTTTTAGCATGTTTAAAAGAAAATTTTATTGTAATTTGTTTTTTGTCAAGTTTTGTGAAAGTTTTTACGAAACTTTCTTTAAGTATTTATCTTTGTGTGCGTAATAACGCTAGCAATAGCCCCGATAATGATACTTCTGTAAACACGGTACTTTTAACAGTTTTATTTCACTAAACCCCGAAAAAATCTAGTTACACAACGGTAACCTCCAAAAAAAATGGCAACGAGTTTTTTTATTAGTGCCATTTTTGTGACTAATAGCTGTCATATCATGGTCACACAATGCTTTTTATCAGTCAATAAGTTATTGTGCTTTAAATAACATGGGTACTGAATTAATTGTATATCAAAACCTGAGATCATCGACTTCTGAACCTTGAATTTTAATTGACTATTTACAGAAAAATGGGCTTGGATGACAATGGTGACTTACAACACCTATTACATAATAAGTACGGTTTTACCTAAATGTGTTTTCTTACTCGAAATAACGAAATAAAAAAGCTACAAAAATTAAAATGTACGACGTTGGTTTCATTTACACGATGTATAATTGCTGTGTATGTGTTATAACATTACACAGTCTACCAACGTTTTGCAACTACTAATAAGTTCCCAGCATACAAAAATTATTTTTGGAATGGCATTATTTACGAAAGTTTTAAGTCGACTAGTTTTCATTTTTTTTATCTTTAATTTCGTGTATATTCTGTGATGCACTCGCCCAATAGTGGAATATGTACAGACATTTTCGAAGTATTTTGGTACCTGCCCCTTATTTTTATTTATTTTTTGTGTTCTGTCCTTTAGTAAACCCAGCAGAAGTGCCAAAAAATCTATTACACAATTTTTTTTCATTTTGGGACATTCGTCGACATCAAGGACAAGACAGAGATTACAGTTTTTTTCTCAACTCTTAGGTCAGCGAGACAGACACAAATTCATTCTCACACATAACACTGGATTCGAACCCAGGACATTTCATGTCACAAGCTGGTTCTCAATCAACTAAGTTTTGTGCTACAGAGTGCTGTGCTGCATTTAGTCCACTGTAGAATAGTTTGTACTCTGTTCATATTTGTTGTGTACGCGGATTCCATGTTACAGTGACGTCTCTTCTTGACAATGTTCCCTCTAAAATTGTATCTAAAAATTGTCGGAAGAGAGACAATGTCCTTAGCGGTGGCTCAGTGCCAGCGCGCGGGCTTGTCACACAGCGGACCGGAGTTCGATCACCGGTTTTTCCAATGTGACATTTGTGCCAGACGAAGCCGCTGCCCGGTGGGTTTTCTCGGGGTTCTTCCGTTTCCTCTACCCTTTCATTCCGGCTCTGCTCTGTCAGTATTACATGCATCGTCACCCTTTCTTCCGGCTGGCTTCCAGTGACATGACAGTTTCTCAGGTAGAACATCGCAGAATACATCGCATTGCAGACCCTGCCTCAGGCAGGAACTGTAAATTATATTATTGTGTTTTCGTGTGTGCTGTAGGCGCAGTCCCAGTTTGATTAATTATTCTAAAACATCAACTCGAAGTTGTATGTGTTTGATAAACAGAATGTTATTTAAAAATTAATTAATCTTAACAATTAATATTAAATTGTTATATAATTACCGTCCTTGCATATCCACGACCCAGTAAACAATGTAAAGAATGTTTTCTTGAATATTTCACATTGTACAGCATTGTAGCAAGTACTTGCACATATTCACGAAGCGTTACAGGTAGGCATATATACATATTACGAATGAAGACTTATAAAACGACTAGCCAAAATTGGCCAAAATAATTTAATTATATCCTACAGGTTTTCAATAAAACCCACATCAAAAGACACGTGCAATGAGATAAATACCGTTGTTTTGAAACATCTGTTGTATGAATACATACCAAAAACACATTTCGTCTCAAGAAGTGTGCACTTTAAATTAATGAATAAGAAATTACATATAAAAACAACTGTAAGCGAGTGGTGAGAGCAAGTATACTCGGTTTGTTCTTTGGGGATTTGAGCAATCAATACTTTTCTATCTTATCGCACTCGTCTTACATAACGTCTCACATAACGCAGCCTCGCCATCCTGTCGACTGTGACATCCCTTCCCGGCAATTACGCGTGAAGATCACTCTCCCTCCCTTGTCTTGCCTTAGGTTCGCCTCCCTCCACAAACTACTTTACTCCATCTCTTCCTTATCTGAAGATTCGCTCATCGCGCACGCACACACCCACTTCCACGAGATTATCGGGTAGGTGACATGGCCTCTTAAGTAAAGAGTATCAACAATATATAAATATTGAACAAAAATCTATAAACCATTTTCAATGGGTATCTTAATAAAAAACTTAAAATATAAAAACATATATTTTTCCTAAATTTTACCGTCACGACAATATTAATACTTCTGAGGGGTTCTAGATCCTACGGCACAACTGCCAACATTATCGTCCAAACTTTCTCGAGAAAACGAAAGTTGTTTCAATGTTATCAAAAGTAAGTGTTTGTGGCGAGGTCACTGTGATATTGTAAATTGGGAAATAACTTAACCATTCACATATTTATATTTTAGATCTCTTACTTAGGAGGTCTAACACCAGAATCTAACTCTGAAAATGGCCATATCTTATTTTATCGCGATAGTATGGAAATTAGATACGTGTGTTTTACAGCCCTTTAAAACCAAGGCCTGATAGTCAATGAAGGCGAAGTGACATGAAGAGTCAGCACTACAGCCATGTCTTAGCTAGGAATCGTGCCTAGGACCTATCGCACCGAATATAAATGCCTAACCGACTACGCCACAGATTTCACGACAGAACGGAGACTACTATTTGATATTAATAGTGCATCCTACTAGGCTTATTTGTACGACAGACCTTTACATTTGGCAACATCGCAGGTGGACGCTGCCGGTCGCTCAAATTTACCATCCGCGTAATAACAGAGCCGCTGGCCCGGGATTCACAGCGCTGAACGCGCGGATTACGGCTACGCGGATGAAATGAGACGCGCGTTTGTGCGCGCACGTGTCAAACGACGCGGCAGAATTAAATGGGATCATAGGGTGTTGCGCGTCATTAATAGGATGTAATATACATGTAGCGACTACTTCACGGTTGTCTACTCTCGTCGTGCGCCCGGAAAACATCCCTGCACCCTGGCGTGCGTATTCGACACTACTGTTGACCGTTGTGGCCGAGTAGAAAGACCATTCGCCCCTCACTAAGGCGACTTGGGTTCCATTCTGGTAGGTGGGTTTTCTCTGGGTTCTCCTGTTTCCGCCACCCTTTAATTCCGGCACTGCTCCATACTCCTATCACCCTCACCAGCGCTAAAGACCTCTATGTTGAGCGCTTGCCAAAGTATCTCACTCATTCACTTACTCACTCCAACGCTACTACATATACAAAATATGCTGGAATAACAACGCTGCTCCATACTAACCTCATTATCAACCCTCACCGGCGATAAAGAGCTCGATGTTGAGCGCATGACAAAATATCTCACTTATTCACTTACTCACTCCAACGCTACTACATATACAAATATGCTGGAATAACAACGCTGCTCCATACTCACCTCATTATCAACCCTCACCGGCGATAAAGAGCTCGATGTTGAGCGCATGCCAAAATATCTCACTTATTCACTTACTCACTCCAACGCTACTACATATACAAATATGCTGGAATAACAACGCTGCTCCATACTAACCTCATTATCAACCCTCACCGGCGATAAAGAGCTCGATGTTGAGCGCATGCCAAAATATCTCACTCATTCACTTACTCACTCCAACGCTACTACATATACAAAATATGCTGGAATAACAACGCTGCTCCATACTCACCTCATTATCAACCCTCACCGGCGATAAAGAGCTCGATGTTGAGCGCATGCCAAAATATCTCACTTATTCACTTACTCACTCCAACGCTACTACATATACAAATATGCTGGAATAACAACGCTGCTCCATACTCACCTCATATCACCCCTCACCAGCGTTGAAGACCTCGATGTTGAGTGCATGCCAAAACATCTTACTCATTGACTCACTCCAGCGCTACTACATAATATACAAATGTGCTGGATTAACAACAGCACGACGGACGCGACGCGAAAGGTGCGCTGCCAACAAACTGACTTGCGAAACACTCAGCGTCAAAGTTTCTAGAAAAATTTATCTGACGAGGTATTTGTCTTCATCAAATGTTCCAATATGTGCCATTGTACTCAACACATAGCACAGGTATGGATATCTCGTATATTTTTATATTATATTATAATTAGAGATGATTGTATATCGCGAAAATATTTTGTACCAATATACCGTTGAAAACACTGGTTTCTTGCAACATGTACGTCTGACACAACGTAGTTGTCTGCAGACCAATGATATGCATAAAATATTACAATAGTCGTATTCTTATTGGCTTAGTCATATAGGACAACAGCTCCACGCACAAGCGAAAGCCAGTAATTTTTTCATAAATTGAACGTACGTTGAAACCCATCAAACAGTCAAGTTTTTCCTCGATAAATCATTATATTTACTTATCATTAGGGAACGGAAAATTTCGCGAATTCAATAACCTGTATGTTAGAATCAACTATCCTATGCATACTGGAGCCCTGACCATTAGTCAACTATATGCTACTCAGTGGAACAACAGACAATGAACGGATATACGTAGGGCCCGGTAGTTTTCCCGAAAAGATTTTTGCCCCACTTTGTTTCAGTGTCTTACGTGCACACCTGCAGCTCAACTTCATGGCTATTGACAGAGTGTTTTTGTGCAGAGTCGTTATTCATTTGACTGTGCCAATCAGAACACGGATAGCTGTCACACATCATGTCTGTGATTTGCGGGTGTTACGGCATCCAATCACTGACCACATAGCAGAGATGCAGGTGCGCACGTAAGGCACTGAAACAAAGTGCTGCAAAATTCTTTTCGCGAAAATTACCGGGCTCTAGATATACGGAACTTGAGTATGCATAGTACAGTGGATTATATAGCCTGCAGGTTATTAAATTCGTGAAATTTCCCTGTCCCTACTTATTATATAATTGAATTCCGCAGAATTTGAAAGAAATTAATTATAACAAAAGTGTTATTCATGGGCATAATGAAAAATTTATGTCTGTCTCTCTCGCTGATGTTATAAAAGCGTCCAGTTAAGAACTAATTATAGTATGGCCAGTGCAACTAATCTAATAATAGAAATTGAAGACTAGTAAAGCGAAATGTCTGTTGTTTATAAATAAGACATTATATATGCGAAGACTGTGACCTATTCAACAACTGGATATTACGTTATTTGGTATTTACCATACACATGTGCGTGTTCAATGATCTGAAATAGGTAACATATGTCATAAACATACTACCTTGTTCAGAAAGTCGACACACCAACCACTTTACTAGAACGAAGCGTATGTCATTCTTTCAGTCATTATTTTAGTGTAGTATTCATTCATTTGCTTCCAAATATTGCATCGTATCCGTCGTCCAAAAATTATTTAATAACTTTTAAAAAGGTAGTAATTATGTAACTGAAAAAAAAAATTATTGTGCATGTTAATTCCCACCACCAAAAAAAGCTTAACACGTGGAAATTTTAACAGAACAAAGATTACGCATCGCAATGTTACATTTTAATAAGCAGCTGGTTCATAATCCTTTACGTAGCAAAACATGTTGTGGTAGATGTCATAATACTTTAATAAAAGAAAGCAATTACTTTATTAAGTGTTTTTCTGAGAATTAAATTTTTGTTCCAACACAATATGTACAAAAATGTGTTTTGAATTAGGGAGAGTACATTCTGCTTTGTAAACATAAATTTTTGTAATAAAACAAGATAATTTTTTTTGCAAAATTATAACATTGTCGGAAACCAAATCCCTTTCCTGTTTCATTTTATAATAAAAAAATATTTATACGTCAATGTAAAAAGTTTAATATTCGGAGAAACATTTCTGTCAGAAATCGGGCCAGTCGGTGTTAACAGTCGTTTCAACTTGAAAACGATATACTGTTTTAATATTTATCTCTTAAATCGTTATTTGCCATATTTTCAAAACTCTTGCGTTTGTCACCAAAATAGTTTCAAATGGGCGCTATTTGACATAGAGATTATCGGTAAAAATACACGCAAGTTATATAGTGCCTCTTTTGTAAAAGTATGCCACGACACACATCCGTCGCTTTTAACTTCGCCAAATACCTTACACACCCTCTCGCAGAACTATACGTTCGCTCAGGTATCACTCGGAGCACAGAAAATAATCCATAAACTTGAGCTGTCAGTTTTTGTGAATACAAGGCCAGCCGTAATTCTATTCTGCATTTCGCGAATTTCCTGTCGAATCCCGAGTGCTCATGCAGCCCTGTGTGAATCCACGTCGTTGCTTTTAGAGTTGAGTGCAGGAAGTAAGCCGTACGCTCGCTCTGTGGCGAATACAACCAACGTTCTAGCTATAAGAGACACAGAACTTAAGTTTTGTGGAAAAACTGACTCAATGCTGGCCGACATAGTTTCCGAACATTTCATATTAACTTAAATGTATATTTGATGACGTGTACATTATAAATTGACTCGCGCATTATTAGTAATAGTTAGAGGCTAGATTATTTCGTGGATTAATTGAGGGTCAAGGTCAATAATGTGTACTTCACTGTAATTACTAAGAATAGGTAAAAGCTATTTTGAAATATATTTGGTAGTGAATTCAAGTCCGTGCTATATACATGGCGTATGGAAATTAATAGCCTGAATTGAAAATGTAAGCCGACATTATTTGTGACACTTTCAAGACAAGTGAATATTAATTAAGTTATGAGCACTTTTAAATGGTATTTAAAATAGTAATTGGTCATAATTCCAAAAACCGTTTGGAGGTAAATGGCAGTTATGGTAGGTGATGTTTAGTGTTATTGTGATATTTAACATTTAAACAACCAAGCATTTAAACCTTCAATTTCATGAAAATAATAGGCTGGAGAGCCTCAACTTGCTTAAAATTATTTAGCCGTCAGGTTTTGTGAATATTTCGTGCTGTACATTCGTGTAGTACGTTTGTTTTAGGGAACCCAAAAAAAAAGGTCCTCTTGTTGCGAGCTCATAGAATTAACCGTTTTCAAGAAAAATAAAGACAACTGTTGATGTGACAACACTGGAACGGCTCTTACGTGAGCAAAATGTTGTACTTTCGTCAAGGAATTGTTGGTATGTACATGCGCCATACTCTCAATAAATTCAACCTGTGTTGCAGGAATTTAAATGGATGTAGCCAAAATCCAGCGAAGTAAACTTAAGGAAATTCCTAGTTGCTACTCCATATTTTTGGCAAAAATTTTGGTTTTGCAGTATTTTTATTACATGTACTTGCATTTGAAAAAGGAATTTTAGTGTTCATAAAATTCATTAGTTTTTCTCGTCTAAACAATTAAAATTTTTGTTAAAAAATAAACTTAATATAGTTACCCAGTCAAAACTCAGATTTTTAAAGCTAATTTCAAAATGCTTTTAAAAAAACAGCATTAAAATATTACATTTTCCTAAAAAATACGGCGCTTATAAGTGGAAGTACCGCTTTTTGCCTACGTACCAGGCGTTGTTATTGTCGCAGCAACAGTTGTGTGCATTTTCTTGTAAACAAATAATTCTTGAAACATATTCCCGCACATGTAAAGAAGATAAACCTGACGCTTTTCCCGCTGGTTTTTTTTTTTCATAGCCAATTCATAAAATAAATTTCACATATACTTAAATCCGTGTCCCATCATATTTAGTAGGTAGGTTGCAGCTCATAAAGGAATCAAAAGAATGCCTCGCAAACATCTTCCGCGTCCAGCACCCACGGCAAGAGTTATTCTCACCCCTGCACAACAACAAAGCTTCCCCTTATCCTCCTTGAGTACAACTTGCAGCCAATCATCGACCTCCTGGCACACTGGCTTATCGTATCCTTAACCATACGTAAACCATTTAGTAAATAATTTTGAAATTTGTAATTTTTTTATTAATTTTATTTGAATCCTCTGTAAGTGTTTCAGTAGCCAAATAAATTTTCAATATTTACACATGTTTTAATTTTTTGTCACATTATGACGTCTATATTAGCCCCACCTAGTAGTAACGGTGGTGGGCGCCTACAAAGAGAGATGATTGGATTGTCCCCCTTTCCCCACCTCTCTACCCTGTCGCTTCCTTGCTGCGCTACGTGTAGCAGTTACTGCGTGAATATATAACTCTTTCCAACAACGTTCTCTCTTCCAAAGTTTGATATTGGTAGATCGGCAGTCATCACTCTGAAAAACAGTTAGTAAATTTGACACACTTGCGTATATGAGCGCTAAGAAAGTACGTATTATAGAATTGTTCCACAGACATCCATGGCAGTACACCTAAAATTTTACGTAAAACCGTCAAATGTATACTAAAGTTACCAGACTTAACAGCTGTAAACGTTTGCGTATTTACAAGGTGGTAGTTAACTGTACCATACAGCGTTTAGAATAATTACTTCCTGAACATTGTAGGAAGTTTTTTACTATGTACATAAGTAATATCAAAACCATTTACTTGGGTTATTCCAGATACATAGAACAGTTCACTTTAAAATATGAACAAAACAAAATTTCTTTATAGTTTCTAGGACAATTTTGACTAATTAAAATATTATTTCATACATAGATTTCATTACAAACTTTACGAATAAATGGAATTACGCAGCAAACAATATTTTTTATGAATTACGCTGGATGTCCATCCGCCGCATTGCCCGCGTGTATTACACGTAGCAGCGAAAATTTACTTCTATTGAAGGGCATCTTTATATCCCAGATTAGTAGCTCGGCCATCAAGTGTTACGGTAACTAAGCTACAGGTTGAGCTTACTTTGCAGCAGGCTAAGTTGATATAGCTACCTATGTGAAAATATTACCTAAGTGTATCGCTGTCAAACAAATGTCCCGGGCCTAATTTATGGTAATATCAGAATGATACCTTGAATACGAGAGAGTATTCTGATGGTATGATTGCTCATTTACCTCAAGCACGGCAATTTATAACAGTACGCTCAATACATACCGTACAAAGTTAATGGAAAAATTGTAAAATATTTGTCACTGGGCACAATGAGGTTGTACAACCATATGTAACGTTATAATTACGCAATATTAACCAGGTATATAGGGTATTTGTGTTAACATCCCTAAAGTTTGCTTATCTATGGCAGTACTTGCTATTCGGATCGTTTGCTTTTAAATTTTTACAAATACTACGTTTGCCACTGATATTTGACAGTTATTTTCTCAGCAAACAAACTGAGATAATTTATTTTCGCTTTTACATAAACATTATTCTGAAGTAAATAAATATCTCAATATCTCAAAACGTAGATGTCATTAGGTAATTTAAAACCAATTTTATTTCATTTCACCCCTTTAATGATTGAATTTTGCAAAATCGTACTAACACATGTTAAACATTTGTAAAAGTATTAGATTTAAATGCAAATCACAACGATAACCCATTGAGTCGAAGTGTAGTTGACAATTCATTTAAAAGCATATTTCATTGCTTCACAGTCCTAAGAGTTCGGATACACAGAAGATATTTAATCTGTTTACTGGAATTTACGTATCCGCCACCACAAAGCATAATGAAACTACGTTATATATCTCGACAGTTTCACTAGCACTCATGAATTTATATAAACCACATTCCATGTTTTTTCACCACCTTAGGACACAAATTTCGAAGGAAAAAAAATACATAGACAGCTAAGGCTATTGCATAAGCGTCAGGTTTCAATGGAAACCGTGACAATAGCCTTTCAGGTTCGAGATATATGTGCGATTAAATGAAAACATCTTTCACCTCGTTTTGTAATTTTTCGCCCTCTAGGTGTTAAATTTCGAAAAATCATAAAACTACTTCTAATGTTTTTAAATAAGCATTATTTTTCAGTAAAAATCGCGTCAGTGTCTAAACGTTCAGTGGTATCGAAATATATCGATAACGAATAGAAAAAAACATTTTAACTCTCTTTGACACCTTTAGAGTTGAATTTGAAAAATATCCTGAAATCGCATTTTGGGTCTTTACGTAAACGTCATGTTGAAGCAAATGTCACTTTGTCATCTCGCTTGGTTCGACGGCTATGGAAAAATATATCCTAAAGTGAACTCAGAAAAAGTATTCACGTTTCTAGGCACTGCGCTTTGGGTTGCAGTTAAATACGTTAGTAATTCAGTCAGTGAGTGAAATATTTCATTCATAGATATAGGCCTGTGAAGTCCAGGCTGATTCCAGATGAATCTGCGAAATAACCGTGTCTTTGGTAATAAAAACGTGTGATATATGTACTTCTGCCTCAATAAAGTTGCAAAACAGTAATTATTTGGGTAATACCTTTTAATGTCATGCATGTAAAACTAAAATTATAGGTTTTACAACATATATTTATGTTTTACTGGCCTATCACCATAGCTTACCTTCAACTTATTAGGCATATTCAATCATGAAGTAGGACGTTTATTCTCCTATCAATATAACATGTTAAGAACGCTCAAGTAAACTTAAGAGTTAGTGGGCGCTAACTTATGTAACACGTCAATCAAGCATCTCTCCATCTCTAGGCGGGAAGGCATAACAACGTTTTCCAACGGGACTTCAAGCGATGACCCTGTTATTTTATTTGTGGAAAGTAATCGACAAAGTCAAATGCAGGTTTTTATAATTTGGTTTCCCGGTAAATATTTTCTTACCTAAAGCAACGTGAAAACGTAAATTTTTAGCACTTTAAAGAGCTTGAAATCACGTTTTTAATTAGCGGACGGCATATTAAAAATCATAGAGAAACAGTTTAAATTTGGCCTTATTTTCGTAGACAAACTCATTTTAAACATTTTTAATAGTTATAAATGAAAAAATATTTTCCGTAACATACGCTACAGCATGTATCACGCGCCCAGTCCACAATTTCTTAAGAATAATATATCTTCCCAGAAGAGATAGTGGGATAGAGAGTTCTACCTGTTCCTAATAACTGTATTTCCATAGTAAATACTTGACATTGCTGTATACATTCATACTTCCGACATACCTTTTATTGTGTTAAGAATTGTCTTCGTATATTGCATGATGTTTGCCATATGAATGTTTGTGAATCGCAGTGTGAAGCAGGGATATTGAAATTTCAAATACGTATTTAATTATTTAATTATGTTAATTGAATATGATAAGGAGTTTGCGTAATTCTGAATACGAAATTAATGTCATAAAACCCTGTACTGTTTACAGCATAAGCATAGCGAGGTAAAAAAACAGGTTTGTTCTTTTTAACGTAATTACTAATTTATTAAATACAACACAAAATTTCCAGGAATTTCTCAGACCAATTACGGAATGTTTTTACTGTTTCCTCGGCATGTGCCAGTGTCCATCAGCGTGTTAGAGACCTCGGCTACTGACGCCGCTCAGTAAAAATCCGTCAAATCAAGGCATTGAATTTACCTAATCCACTTTTGGCGTTATATAAAATTTTTTTTAATTGCCCCTAAAATATTCGCAATATTTCCAGTTTTAAGGTATTCAGAAAAATTCAGCACTACCGCTTAAATGTTTATTAGACCGCGTTACATTTTGTATTTTAACATTGCTAAATTAATTGCATTACTCAAAAAAAAATTTTACAAACAGGTGAGCGATAAAAACCTTTTAAAATGTCCAGCTTATTTAACTTACAGTATGTCATAGGTAAGCACTATGCGTAGGATTTTTAATACAACCACGTTTCTTTAGAAAATAAATAGTGAGATAATCACTTTCATTTGTACCTCATGCTTAACGAATATAGAAAATCGTCAAAGTATCTCAAGTCAGCGTTGTCTTCAATTAAGTGAAGTACATTTATCCTTCCATTATTATATGACGCAAAATGACACGTGTAAACAGTTTTGGGACAAATGTCACACGTTCTGTTTTAAAGTTGTACAGTTCTAACTGAGCCTGTTGACGAGAGGAGCAGTGATTCAAATAAACGATAGCAAAAATATAAATACATAAAACTAAGTGTTATACACAGTGCGTTAGAGTCTAAAAAATTTTCAAATTTCGGGAATAATTTTTGCAAAAGAAATTTTACAAAGCTTTTATAGTTTTTGTAAAATGACACCACAAAGTTTAAATTTGCATAAAACTGTTTTATGCGTTAATGAAAAGAATCCAAACTTGCTTAGGCCTACTGAAAAGAAATTGTTCACATTGAAGGAAAGTGCCATGGGTCAAGAAATGTATAAATGCCACACTAAATTTTATTTGTATATTAAAATAATGAGTGAAATTGAAATTAAAATTTGCAATATTCTAGTTTATATTAAAATGTACAAAAACTATCAATGTGGTTTCTCTTGGTCTACACATTTTGGTGAAACCCTTTACACTGTTCTTTAGTGTGCATTATATTATTTTATTTATTAAGTTGGGTTTTCTTTAAGCCATAAAACTGTTTTATTGCAATTTTGACTTTGACAAATCAATTTAAAAAACTATAAAATGTAAACTATATATATTTATAAACACACACAAACCATATTAAAAGACTGGCAAAACGCCCAATACGTTTTATGTTTGGTAGACTCCAAAGTGCAGTGTATATCACTGAATTCGATATTGGCTATCGTATGCGTAAATACTGTTTTCCTGTTAAACATGCACCTACAGAACTACACAGCTTAAAACAGTAGGTGTGTGATTTCTCCCAAATTTTTTCACACACGTAACCAATAACGTCATCTATATAAATGAAGGATATCAAAATTACAGTTTATTGGAGACTTGGTTGACATAAAATATTTTATGGTTTTTCCAGGGCTTCTATCCATCTAGTCAATGTTTATAAAAATGTATGTTGGTGTAGATGAATATACAGTACGTATATATGTCTGAACTCGGTAAACTCTGCGACACCGTTTGTCAGATCACCGGCACATATATGTATTTTTGCATGGCGAGGGTTTTTATGTTATCAATGTTACTCTTAAACTTCTCGACTTACCGTTAGTTGGAGCTGCAGCTTATTAACTTACATAACTAGCTACTCTTTATGGCATAGCCACCCTCGGTAACATTGTCAGCTAGGCTCCGATCTGTGGCGCAAGAGGTTCTGGGTTAGAATACTGGCTCTCGCATGGTTGATTTGCTGTCTCTTCGCCTCAATTCACCCTCACCGGCCCTTTAAGGTGGCCGCCTATCCCACGCTTCAAATGCGTTGCAGTGTGTTCGTAAATAAGTTTTTTTTTTTCCACGAAAATATTCCACGTGTGCCCATTGTGCCAGCGTACGAAAAGAAAACAAACTTCAGACAAGGTCGGAACCTCATTGTCAAGACGCTACGCTAATTAAGTCCTCCAACATGGCTAAAAACTGCCTTTTCAGACTTCCGTATTTCAAAATGTACTAACCGTATGTATGTGGAACTCAGGTTGCAACCTGCACTGAACTATGTTGCAGACTTTCCAGCAATAGAATTACATGGTCGCCGCTTAACGCCCCATAGTAAAAACCGTTCGACAGAAACCTTGCACGCTAGCTCAGCGCTCGGCTCTTTGAGGCAACGCGGCATTTGATGCGCGCTTCAAGGTCGACCTTACTGCTCCGTCGCTTTTTAAGAGATATTGATCCCTACCACATTGAATTTATCTGTTTCTTCTCGATAACTTCTGTTTCAGTCGATGTATCAAAATTTTTATCACGACAAGGCATAGATACAAACTTAATCGATTTTCAGTAACTGCTAAAACCATAATATATTCATTATTTTGCAACAGGAAACAGCTGAAAAAGAAAAATTGCTTGAATTACGGGAGCGACTACAGAGGCCGGAACATTAACAGAAACAATACCATATGGATTCCAAAAAGTGAATGAAACAATAAACTATGCCTTGTCAGCATGAAAAAAAGTAAAACAATGTGTCTAATCCCTGATTTATAAGAAAAACCATAAAACTGATCTGACAGTGAGCAATCCCCCTTAACCTCTCACGTGCGGGTAGGCGGTGCCCTTAATAGCTGGTTAAAATACCTCAAAACCTTTTCAGTCAAACAACCTGTACGGCGTTTATGGTATAGGGATGAGTGGGTTTCGCAATTCGACCAACACCCAATTTTACAATGCATTCAATGGCAGGACAATGTTTGCCGGCTGCTGGTAGCACAGTTACAAAAATTATTAAAATAACTAAATACGTTAGTGAACCACCTCCTTTACCGAGTATTTTTATTTTTCGAATGCTTACAAGGAGAAGTGCCAGCAGAATCCAATAAGACCGATAGTAAATGTTACCGTTACACTACCGGTTGGAAGTAAACGTGTTATTTATTCATTTGTTTATTGGACTTTTGCGTGCTCTCGAACAGCATAAGGCCTTTTAGAAGTACACGCGGAAATGGTGGCAAAAAGGTGTAAGCTAAGGCCAGTTCGAAGAAACTATCCCAGCATTCGCCTGGAGTGATTTCGGAAAACCGTGGAAAAATTAAATCATAAGGGCCGGAGCCGGGATCAAACCCGAGTGCTCAGGAACACGACGCGAGTGTTTTACCACATCGCCACCTCGCTTATGGAAGAGCTTGGCACAGGGAAACGTTTTGCTGCTAGTTGCGATGCAATCGTTAACGGAAATTATGAAACCGCAGTAAAATTAAAATAATATATGCTTGGTAAGGAGTGAGTGAGAGATTTTGGTCAGCGCTCTCAACATCCAGGTCTTTAGCGCTGGTGAAGGATGACATTATGTGAGTATTGAGCAGCACCGGAATGAAGGTGCGAGGGAAACGGGAGATCTCCGAGATAACCCACCGACCAACGGTATCGTCTGGCACTATTCCCACGTGCGAAGATCTGGGGACCGACCCCGCCGGGAACCGAAGGCGGATCGCATTGGTGAGAGGCGGGAGATCTGACCATTCGGCCACCGCGGCCCTCGCTTGGTAAGGATAAAAAGTTAATTTCATGTGAAACTATCAACGTCTTGTAAATAAAAAATTCTCGAAAACTTCGCGATTAGTCAATTTACACCTCTCCCCAATACAAGATCTCAAGCTGCAGAAATTTTCTCTTGAAAAAAATGTAAACGCTAATCTTTCCAATTTGTGGTAGAATTACTTTTAGTATTGTCTGGAAGGGTTCGGGGCGCAGTGTGGTACTGCGGCAGCAGTTGGCAACCCTCGTAAATTCCGGCGCGCAGTATCGACCACCTCGACGGCGGAGAAAGAGGTCGCTCCGCGCCGACTTCAATCAGCGGCACCAGGTCCCAGCAGGTGATTTGCGGCGCCACCCATTATCGCTATTCACGCGGCCGGCCGACCGCACAATTGGCGGGCCGGGGCGTCGAACCACGTCCTAGCCGCAGACAAAACCCAGGCGCATCCGCCCCTCGTTCTGTCCTTTCGTAATCATGCTACTACCAACCCCAACAACACTTCCCCTACCTGACACTGCTGTTATGACGGAAGACACGTCGTCGCTCTGAGCCGAAAAATTCGTAAATTTATAACTGTACAAAAACCTGTCCATATCTTACACACTATATTAATAGCAATTTCCCACGAATACAAAATTTTTCATTTGCATAGTTTCCTTACAAGTGTTTGTCAAAGTGTTTCTTTAAATAATTTCGGCCCTTACCCAAAGTAAAAACTATTCAAACGATACGAACAAAATAATTTAGTGAAATATAGTGATATAATTTTAAAAAATACTCCTTCATTTCAAGTAAAACCTTTTTTTTTAAACGAGTATATATATATATATATTGTATTGAAAATTATCGTAATAGTACAAACAATTTGTACGTAAGATTATAAAAGGTGTCAGTCTGTAACTTAATATATTTACGTCAACTCTGAATTATTTGGTTAGTATCATGTGAATAGATTTTACTCTGGGTAAATAGCGTAAAAAGACATGTAGAAACTTTGACGAGAGCTTGCCCAAAAGCTATGCAACCGAAATTCTATTTATTTGTGGGAAATTGTTATTAGTGTAGTATGTAAGAGTTGGACAGTGTATCGTTCAGTTATAAAATTACGTTTTTTTTGTGTACAGCAGTTTTAAGACTCCACATAATTCGCTATATTGTATTATTATATTTCTCGCCTTTATAAAATTCTGAGAAAAATATTTTGAATTGTACTAATTTTGGAAAATTCTGTTTTTATATAGTATAGGATGAAATTGACACTTCTAACGACCACCATCTCTTGAATAATAATTGAAAAATATTATTATTGTGAGCTCAGACATCAACTATTGAATACATTACGATCCATACAAACTGCTTGTTACTTAAGTTTCACTGTTTATATTAAATAGTTGCAGGAAATATAAATTATCAGAAATGAAAAGAGTATTAAAGTTTCAAAACTTCCTAATTTCATGATTAGCCAACTTTACAGTGCGCTGCATTGCAAGCACCGTAGTTGGACTTTTAAACGTCATTCAGGATCAAGTGAGCACTCAAAATTTAACCTTCGAAAAATATCACTAACCCACTAACCATTACTGCATATAATTCAACATTCGTTATAGTTACCTTGCTGTTTGTATGGTTGGTAGCAAAATTACGCGACACAGTTCCGCTTATTTCCTATTTATATATAACGGTACAGAAAAAATCAACCGAAATATACATAATGGTATTTTATACAATTAAAAAACACTTATTTAATTAAACTTTATTGAGTCATACTGTCTCTACAATTTATCTTACAAGTACAAACGTTAAGTGACGTGTCCAGAGAGGTCAGACATTTCAACGTTAGCCGTTACGCGCTGAATGATACGAATAAGTAGTTGGAAATAGAACTTCAGCAGGGCTCTACTTAGTGCTAACTTTACCTCTAACCACCTACAAGTACATTAGGCCGAAACAAATCGAACAAATTATTAGTTAAAAAATAGCTGCATTGATAGTTGCCTAAATTTCTGCATATAGATAAACTGCGATGTTCGTACTGTACTACACTGTGTAACATCAAATTTCACAATTTTCTTCACAGAATTAAAAAACGGAGAAAAATAACATAGCCCCGTAATGTAACCGATGCTGGGCCTTAGAGGAGAGAGAGATAGTCACCATCTTGAATTTTTATTATTCCGTATCATAGCTTTACTTTTTGATAAATTTAAGGAACTTTACCTTAACTACTGGATAAAACACACACTGATAGATATTTTGACATCATGATTCCTTGATTGCCGTTACTGTACTTAAAGAAAAGTATTGTTGTAGGAACAATACTTCTGTTTAAATAAAGAAAATAGTTCAGTTTGGTTTTTCCTAGCAAATCTGTTCTATAGATGTAAAAATATGTTCTGTAAAAGAAATATACTGTTTACTCTTTCTACAGAACAGGTTGTTGTTGAAACAACCCATGAAGTACCGGCAACTAAACTGGACTGTTTGTCCTTATTTTAACAGAAGTACGGTACCTACAACAGTACTCGTACTTTAGTGTGTTGTTCAGATATAACTGAAGTTAGCAAAGTTATAAGAATTCTCAAACTGCAAATTCGGTATATAACACTACTAACGACAAATCAATGTTTATGATGTCTAAAATTCTATCAGTATGAATTCTATTCTGCAGTTAAGTTAAACATTCATAAATTTATCCAGAAGAAACGTTATGACACGAAATACTAAAATTGCCAGACTGTAACGATCCCTCCCTATTATTAAAATAAATTAATTACCGGCAATTATTAATTTACAGTATTTTTCCCGCTACCAGCGTTTCTAAAGACGCATAAACATTTTTGACATTATATGCGCTAAAGGTAAGTTTACTGCATACACACATGTATATATATATATGTATATATATATATATATATATATATATATATATATAATACTCACATGTTACTTGAAACGTATTGTAAGATAAGAATTCTTGTATTATTTGTTATGTTCCAACGAAGTACTGATAATATGAGGTGATTCATAATGTAATATTTTAAAAATGTAACAGACTAACAATTACAGCATGAGATATCAGAAAAGTTAGTACGTCGTCAGGAATTCTTGCAGTGGAAGCATTGTTTAAATTAAATATTGCCGTGTACCATTGTTCTTAAGGGGGGTCAGTACATACTATTTTGAAATGATAAAACTTCTGATTTTAATTTGGCCTGAATATTTTATATCGTTTTTAGACATAGACAAGACACATTGCATTACCATGTGCGTTGTATGCAGTTAATACTGCTTGACTACTAGTGTTTATAATGTTAGTGACAATCCGGAGAAAAAATCAATTTAGTTTACTAGTAAAAAATTAACAAATATACTGAATATGTAACACTTTTATATTCCTTAAGAAAATAGTATATGTTCTTTATCACGGGGAAAATGTAGATAAATCTTACTTTACCGTAAAACAGGGCAAGATTATGCGAAGTGTGGTGAGATTGTGACAGCATTATTGTTTATATTAAATAGTATGACTTTCCTATTTTTGCATTCGTTTTGGTACAAATTAACGAATTTGATTTATTCTACAGGACTGTGCAGTCTACTTACTCTTTCGCTGTAAATTATCTGTAGATATAAACTTGCAAAATTAGTTTGCCACAATGTCAACCTACTTGGCATAATCTCACCCCGTTCTACGGCATGTATCTTGCAGCGTAAAATGAATATTTCGACAATGACGGGTACCGATACCCATAAAAGTGGATGTCTCACCCCGCGTGTTCAATTTTACATTATGTACCATTGCATAATTTTTATTCAACGTAGAGACTGAAGTGACATTGGTTATAACTTAGATAATCTAATATCGCGTACAAACTGGCGAGCAGAGCTGTTTGCGAACCGATCATGACCAGTACGCATGGTCAGTTTGTACGCTGTCATGAGCGAAATACGAACAACGTACGAACCGCCCGAATTAAGTCGGTTTCTTCGACGAGCACAAAAGGATTCGCAGCGCCAGTCTGGAAGCACTCACTCAAAAGTTCGTGGGTTTAGACAAAGATCGAGAACCTTCCGTGCTATCAGTAGGCCTATACTATTATCCGCTCGTTGTAGGCTCCTCGTTGGTTCGGCTGCCCAGTGGTTCGCTAGAGGTTCGGTGAAACTAATTTTAACTCCAACACAATGCGACCGGCTTACGAGCGATTCGCGAACTGTTCAGCTCGCAAGTGTGTACGCGGCCTAAGTCTTTAGCGCTGGGGGATGGTGACATGATTTATGGAGCAGCATCGGTGTTAAAAGGCGGGGCAAGCGGGATATCCCCGAGAAACCCCAACCGATCATCAGCATCATTCGGCAAGATTCCCACGTGTGAAAATCCGAGAACCTACCCTTACCTGCCAGGACGAACTCTTATCGCTTTGGTGGGAGGCGAGTGTTCAAGTAACTGAACCAACTGCGGCCCCAATATTTTCAAATGAAATTAATATATACTTTTAAAAATTGTTTAAAATAAAGATACGGAAATGATTTCCGTATTATTCACCAACGTTTATGTCCTCATTTCGTGATGACCCTGAAGAGGCGAGAATGTAAACGTAACATAAAAATAATGTATAACAAATTCACCTTGTGTTTATGAGTTTGAAGATAGGTAATGTAGCTTACTAGACCGTGGTAAGAACAAACTTTAAATATTTGTATATAAACAAGAAAACAGTACAAAGAAGAAGTTACCATCATAACTTAAGAGCCCACTTTCCTCGAAGTGAGTGCAAATTAACCTTAGAAGTTAAATTAATTTATGTAATCTAGAAATTTTGAATTATAATATTAATTTAGACGAATCGTACATAACATAAAATAAAGAGAAGTCAGCCTACTAAGAAATATGCGAGTATCCAGTTTAATGAGATGGGTAAATTATTTTCTGAGGTATGGTTGCCGTTTCAAAAATGTTACAGATGGATGAACGAAATATACAAATGTGAAGTGCGCCGTGTGCGTATGGTAGGTTAATGAATTATTTTCAAATAGCCATTAATCGTCAAGCAAAAACAACAGTTGCTGGCAAATAAACACAAAAATGCCCACCAATAAAAACATAAAGAGAACAGATGGTGGCACATTAACAAACACGCAAAAAACAGACGAAGCTGTTGTAAACAAACAATATCAAATTGGAAGCAATGCACGATTAAATAAATGCTGGGCTACCATACGCAACAGGCAAAGAAAAAGAATTATTTAAATAAATAAAAAGGCTCTCTTGCCATGACAAACAATGTACACCAGAGGAAAATATGAAAATATATTAAATGAGAACTCTGAAATTTGTGGTTGCTCAAAATGATTATTTAATTTTTACTGCAACATTAGATATTTTATTTTCATTTATTAAAAATAAAATTCACAACGTTATTGGCATCGATGAATAGTCCATTAGTACTGAAATTGCACTGAAATTATAAAAAGCCCAAATCTTGCAGGCACAGTTAAACGAAAATAGTGAATTGATTATTATTATTATTATTTCTCATAAATTCACAATAAAATTATCGAAACAATAAATGCCCATTATATAGGCTAAATAAATAACGTACGTCCGAATCAATGACGTAATAAATTAATAAAAACAAAATTACATTTAAATTGGATGCATGCGTTAGACCTTATAAAATTTTAAATTGTTATTCAATTCAAATTAATTATTAAAAACTTACAAACTATTACACAAAAAAGGTATGTGTGACAGCTCTTAATTTATAGATTAAAATATACAAATTTAGTTGCTGCTTATCTGATCAAAGCCCCGCAGTAGAAGAGTACAGCACGCTGGAATGACTTCATAATTCCCAGTTACAACGGCGAAACAAAGAAGACGAAAAGATGAAGAAAAGGCCCCAAAATAGGCCAGAATGACTGGAAGTCTGTAGTTAAGACTACAGGTCAGCTCGTGAATAGGCCATCACGTGCATACTCCAAGACGAGAATCGTCCAGGACGCGAATCGGCAGAGACGTAAACCCTCACTACACACAAATTATCAAAATATTATAGAAGATGAAATTTAAATAGAGCATAAGACCTCTCGTAGGAAAATTACTCACCAGACGAGGGCGAAGATAATCTCTTGAAATTACAGACGAAGCAACCACGATAAAAGAATTTTTTTAAATAATGTAGCACTACAGTTTTTCTACATCAAAATATTGATTAGCTACATTTTATAATAATTAGGAAAGAACAGCAACTCAAGTGCCAAGATCTGCCAAAACGGTAGGAACACCAAACACACTTATCTTAACGATATGGTGGTTGACGGCAAAGTGTTAAGAAATGCAACGGAAGAAGCTGCAGAAAAGTTGAACAAATGAGCATCGAAAATGGTTAGCAACAGTACCAACATCGGCAAAGTGCGCATTGAAGCACAGTAGCATGCAATAATCACGTGAACAGACTCTCTAAACTGCATCGAAATCACGCGGCGAAATACAGAAATCACGCACTGCAACGGCAGCAGCACGTGCCATAAAGACGGAGGTACGACAGAACAACTGACAGGAATGTAAAGCTCAGCAGCTACTATCTTACGAAAAAAAAAAAAAAAAAAAAAAAAAAAAAAAAAAAAAAAAAAAAAAAAAAAAAAAAAAAAAAAAAAAAAAAAAAAAAAAAAAAAAAAAAAAAAAAAAAAAAAAAAAAAAAAAAAAAAAAAAAAAAAAAAAAAAAAAAAAAAA
>PNEQ01053880.1:0-17488 GCA_003012365.1 Medauroidea extradentata | reverse complement strand
GAAAGTGAACATTCTGAAATTAGGGTTAATAAATTAAAATTACTTAATAACACATATAATTGTTGGTATAATATTAAACAAGTTCATAATAGTGAAAAAGTAATAACTAGCCAGAATTTAAGAAACGTAAATTAAAAAAAATATATATGTATATTATTTAAGTCGTGTCGTATTTGATACGGCACATAAGTCAACTTTGAATGCAGTATACGTGTATCAAGTTTGATGAAATTCTGAAGAAAACGTCCTATGATTTGTATTACTGTTCTAAAACCGTCATTTTTAAATATGAAGACATGATTGAACAAATTACGCAAAAGTAAAGTCAGCTTAGCAAGCCGTATATGTGTATTAAAAATGGTGAAATTCTAAAAAATATTTCCCAATATATGTCTCACTATGCTAAAAATATAAAACGGGCCGCCACTTTGAAAATATTAGCAAATAATGAACGAAATAAACAATACTTAAGTCAGCTTTGTATGTAGTATATGTGTTACAAGTTTGGTGAAATTCTGAAAAAAATATAAACAAAGGTATGTTATACTATGCTAACAATATAAACATTGCCGCCATTTTGGAAATACGAACACAGGTTGAGCTAAATACACAGGATGAGCTTAATACACAAGATTCAACTCAGCTTTAAAAGGATTATGTGTGTACTAAGTTAGTTTGATGTTTAAAATAATTGTTCCTAAGATATCTGATACTGTGCTTAAATTATAAAAATGCCCGCCATATTTAAATATGGTCACACGACAAACGAAATTCACAATATTTAACTCAACTTTGCGTGTAATATATGTGTGCCAAGTTAGGTGAAATACTAAAAAAAAATTTCTTACTTGTGTAATACCATTTTAAAAGTATAAAAATGTCCACCGTTTTGTAAATATGAGCACAGGCTAAACAAAATTGACAACATACACTCAGATTTGTATGTGCACTAAGTTTGGCGGATTTCTGAAAAATATTTCTTAACAAATGAGATAATGCTCTAAAAGTATAAATATGAACAGCATATTGAAAATATGATCAAAGGTTAAACTAAATTACAATATTCAACTCAGGTTTGTATGTAGTATATGTGTACCAACTTTGGTGAAATTCTGAAAATTATTTCCAACGGCATGTAATAATATGCTGAAAATATAAACATGGCCACCATTTTGAAAACATGCACACATGATGAATGAAGTAGAAAATTTTCAAGCCAGCTTTTTATGTAGTGTATGTGTACGAAGTGTGGTGAAATTATAAAAAATATTTGATATGTGCTACTATGATATACACATAAGAATTGACGCAATTCTTTTAATATTAAACTTGCGTAAACGAAATATATAAAAGTCAAGTCAGATGACACAGTACTATATGTGTACAAAGTTTGATGAAATTAGATGCATTGGTTCAAAAGTATTTAAGAGATAATCACACACAGACAGAAAGGTAATCTCATAAGCCTACATTTTTCTTCGGAATGTAGGCTAAAAGGCTAATTCCAACTAAGCATGTGATGACCTAGCTTAAGTTAGCCGCCTGTTCAGGCCGTAGAGTGGTGTGCAGAGCTTCGACATGTACAAGGCCATTCGAGTGTTACCCTGCGTTCGCAATTATTCGCCACTATTTATATATCTTTCCCAGTAACGCATAATTTTTCCAAGAAGACTTGAGGACTGATTGTATTTATATACACTTAAGCTCATGCGAAGTCAGTAACAAAATGTTTACAGCTCCTACGTGTGTTGCCAGTCTACTTGTGAACTACAAATGTCTGTCAAGCGGTACATTTTCTTTATAAGCCAAATAAAATAAAACACTTGTCCAAACAAAAACGCGGAACAAACAAAGGAGGGTCGCATGAGTAGGCTCAAGAAATTGAATATATATATTTCGAAACGCATTTACATGTTTATTCCGTCCTTGCTCTAAACGAACATAAGTGTTGCTTAATATATATCTTACAATACATTGAAAATGAAAATAAGAACTGCGTGTGCCATCTCAAGCAATGGCACTATGACTAACAGAAGACCTTGCTAAAGAATGTTCGGGTAGTAACACCCAAGACACACATGTGTCTGTCAGGAGGTCTGAAGAAATTACACGGTGATACGAGACAAAGTTGAATAATGACAGAACAAAAAGACAACAGCTAAATATGCCACTGAAGTACCCCGCTTATATAAGCGGTACGAGAAAAAGTGAATACTCAAAAAGGCCATGCTAGATTTCTATTTTCAGCCAATTCGTATCTTTGTGCGCGTAACGGCTAACGACAATGTCTGTCTTGTCTGGACACATCACTTGATGTTTGTGCGTATAAGTTAAATTGTGCAGTCGGCATAAAACTACGCAGTTTGGTAAAACGAGGTTTATTAATTATATAAAATACTAATATGTCGATTTCATTTGACTTCATTTCAAAATTGTTGTAGCCTACATAAGCAGGGAAATACACGGAACTACAGCCGACAATTCGCTGCCAACCATACAAGCAGTAAGGCAACTAGAAGTAATGTTTAATTATACGCAGAAACGGCTAGTGATATTTTTCAAAAGTTAAATCTTTAGCACTCACTTTATACCGAACGATTAATAGTATAGACCACATCAAAATGATCGGAGACGACTGAGTATTACAGATTTTACGTGTGCCTGAATACGGGAACAGATACCAGTTCCCGATGCATAGCATCGAACCTAATATTTTTCGCAAATGTCATTATTCGTTGTTTTGTCTTGTCTACGGCCATTAGTGTCACTGTGTTCATTTATGCTGTACTCACTGTTTTTATCCGTCATTATCGCCTTTTCCATGCAACTTGTTTGTTCCTTGCCTGTTCTGACGTCATCCATAAGTTTTCTTTCCATATGTACCGACTATTATACCTATTTCGTAATTAGAGCTTCCTTGGTATTTTATTCGATCATTTGTTGCTGATTTTCTCGTGCTTAGTACTATAATGCAACTGTGAGCTTTCTGCGACTGAGAAACATCTCTAGCGACAGTATAATAAGCAAACACTTAAATTCCTTAGATACATGTCTTCCACATAGTTTATGATCTTCTTACATTATTTCATTTATGGACATCTGTAGAATTAAAATTCCATACACGAATAATTTTATCATCATAACGTACTAGCCCGTATCCATCTTTGTAATACGAAAACTGATTAATACATTTGACATGTACGTCTCATAAAGGGTAGTCTCTTTGTCAGAGTTGCAATTTTCTCAATTGTTCAATAAAACACGTAGTAAAAATATAAAACTAGGAGGCGATATTCTTCTCGTCGAGCGTGGAACTGTGATTCTTATCACTCCGCCGTGTCCACGTGTCAAACGCGGAGATTTCAAACAGATACACTCTCATCATAACTTTAACAATAGGTTAGTGAAGCCTAGCTCAGTCTAACAAACTTCGTGTCCAACAGAGTATTCCCCGCGTATGAAAACGCGACAGTTTCTGGTTCTTCCTTTGGAGAGTCTGGAAATGAATTAGTGCTTGCAAAAATCTGTTCACATCAAATAACGACTATTATACTATACATGCAGGTTGCAAGGAAATTAATAGCCTAAATTCCGGGAGGTGATTGAACATAAATAAGTTACCCGACATTTTGTGAGACACTTTCAAGACAGGTGAATATTTAGGAAATTATGAGCCATTGAAAATCGAGTGTAAAAATCGTGTTTTGTCAAAATTGAAAAGCCAGTAGAAGATAAATTACAATTCTGATGGTAACATTAAGTGTTCTTGAGACCTGTAATCTGTAAAAATTTTAACATTCAATCCTTCCCCGTTATAAAAATAACAGCGGTGCCCCCCCCCCTCATATCGCATAAAAAATTACTTTCCTGTCAGGTTTTGTGAACATTTGATATCTACTCGAGCAGTACATTGTAAGGATTAAAAAAAATCCTCTTGTTTCAATACGCCTAAAATGCACTGTTTACCAGAAATACGCCCACAACTCTTGCAGTAACAATAACACAAGCCTGGTGTGAAGGCAAACAGTGATACTACCACCAAGCAATAGGTTTGTCAATGCGCCGTGCTCTCAGGATAATTCAGCCTGTGATAAAAATTTTTTAAGCATGTCACAAAAGCCATTCAAGTAAAATTAAAATGTCTTTGGCCTGACTAGACAAATAATGTAACAAATTTGGCTTTGCAGAATTTTGAACTTTATTATATATATGCATTTTATAAACAACATAACATTCTATTTAGTAGACTTAGAAAGAATTATAATACCTTTGAAAATATTGTCCTTCCTCTATTTAACTGAATACCAGAAACAGTATGCAGTGATAAGAAAACAGTATCTCTATAGCACAGCGAAAATGTTAACATAGCATTATTGAAAACGTGTTTATTTTCTTTTACAATTTATTGTTGTAATATTTCTGTACTAAAAAACTGCATTGATTTTTTTAAATCACAAATTTTGCAAAATCAACTTTGTTGCCAAACTTGTCAAGTCACGCTTAAGTTTTTTTTAAGTTAATTTGTCTAGATTTTGTGATATGATTTTTAAAAACTGCATCACAGGTTGTGTTTTACTGAGAGCACGGCGCATGTAAAAAGCAATTGATTCCTTGGCTGAAGTTCTACTTTTTACCTACAAACAAGGCGTTGAATTATTGTCTTTGCAACAGATGTGTGCATTTTTCTGGTAAACGGTTCATTCTAGACACTTGCAACAAGTGAACCTTTTTTGTCCCTTACAATGTACTGCTCGAAAAATTAACATCAAATGGTGAAAATATCTGACTGTCTAGTAATTTTATGCAATATGGAGGTAGCTACCGCTATTATTTTCGTGGAAAGGGAAGGTTAAAATGCTAATTTTTTTAAGACATAAGATCTCAATAACACATAACATCGCCCACAGAATTTTAATTTATCTTTAAACAATATTTATTATCTTTAAAAAAATCTCTATTAAGCTCGATTTTCAACATCTCGTACGTCTTTAAATGTTCACCGGTCCCGAATGTTATATATATATATATATATATATATATATATATATATATATATATATATATATATATATATGAATGAGTGTGTGTGTGTGTATGTGTGTGTATGTATTAGTGTGTACTTACCACAAAAGATCATCTGACCTAAATATTATGATCTGAATACCTAAACCTGCAAACTTTAAATACGGAGATCCCAAATGCGTGATTTGACATTTCTTTTTCAGTGTTTTAAAAATGTACTAAAACTTTTGAATTTAAACAAGATAGACATTACGACTACACATCCAAAACCAACAGATGAGCTTTTCTTATGCTGTAAATTTTACAGTTATGTTAAGCTATGGATGTCTGTACATTTTTGTTTTAAGTTTTAATTATTTACATTAGTTTTCAAGACTTGAGTTATTTTTATTTAAATTTTCTGATCTCAGCAATGAAGAAATATAGTAAATAATTAAGTGATATATCTAAAAAAAATTATCATATAATACATGACATTATATTTTCCTTCTAAATATCTTGTACATTAATAATGTTTTACTTGATATTAACGTTGAAGTATAAGAGCCGTGAAATCAGTAGTATAAGTTAATTTATGTCTTAAATTAATAATTTAAATCATGGTATTACTCTCTTGGGCAAGAACCTGCAACTTTCTAATTAGAAGAATTTCTTACGGATAGTTGTATACATTATTATTACTGATAAATACATATAAATGTATAAATATATACATAGAGAGAGTTTATTTTAAACGCATCTAATTAAATTGCCTAAACACTTAATTTTTATTGACTTGTGAATGAACTTGGGAAGGGAAACGCGAGCGTGTGAATATATATATGCTAACAACACGTTGATTGTCTAGAAAACGATATTAATTCTTGTATGTATCATAATTGTGTTAAGTATAGAATGCCGTTGCATACATACTGTTTAAGGTTATATATGTGTATATTGCATTATATACATTTAGGTCACTGAAATAACAGTTACGTGTGGAACCAATTATCTAAAATTATCAAACTCGGTACACAAACCTAGATTTTAGGCCTTGTTTTGTTCATTCCAAGAGAATTTTTTCATGCCAATGACCATTTTCAACAAGGGTTTTTTTTTTAATTTTCTTATATCTCAAAGAGAAGTTAACCGAGTTTATGCCAATTTTAAATTTTGTATAATTTTGGTAATTTACATTTTTTTTAGCTGGACTTTTATTCGGTCTGCAATCTTACAAAGTAGCACCCTATCTGTAAGTACACGTATTCTCTTGTATATTTAGACTAATACTTGATCAATGATCACCCAAAATTAAAAAAAAATATATTCTAGTAGTTATAGGTATACAAGGTAGCATGACTGGAATAAATACTCACAAGATGTCATTCGAATTTATAGGTGTAGGCCTACATAACCGTGTCTGAAATTTTTGATTAATTCGCAACAACATTAAATGAAAGTAGGCTCCGCCAATTACGTATGTCTGTTAGTTCTTTTATTCTTTGTTAAGTAAATAAGTTACTGTAAGTAAAAATAAGAAATAACTATAGTATTGTAAAAAGTGTTTAATCTGATGTTTTGTAGGTAATTAATAAGCTTCATCCCTATACTAGAGCAACATGACTACTATAATTTCAAATGTTAATGTGTATAAAGATTATGCTGTAGAATTTTAGTTTTTATTTTCGCAAGTTAAACAACTTGCTTACCAAGGATAACGTGGTAAGCAAGAAAACAGCACCTTATCAACTAATATTGTTAAAGTGTAGGAAATTGTTATGCAAACTAAAGTTCTTATCTTTATAGTTGCATGATAAAATGTTAATGGGTTTTAAAGCCGTGTAAACGATGCTATAGGAAAGCGAAAGTGTAAGTACATGCAATTAACCTTTGTTTTCTTTTTATAAAGATACGTTGATTATTTCTCTTTGGTTGTTTCGTCTACATTGTAACACTTGTAACAAATGATAACATATTTTTCTTTAGCATTTACCGACCTTTATTTTTATGTTCGTAATAAACCAGGCGTATGCGTATACCTAAACTAATAAAATACATACTGTATGAAGGGATTTATTTTAACTAAACGTATTTATAACACGACAAATTTGTATTTTCAGCATTCTGAAAGTCAAAGCAATGATGCAATTCAACGATTTACTACGACATGCAAATTATTACTCAGTTAACGGAAAGAAAAATATACGATATTTTAAAGCACTTCATCAATTCAACAGCAATTTAGCAGGTAAATTTTCTCGGAAAATAATAGATGGGCATTTTTATTACGGTAAAATTTGATGGGAAAAACTGAAAGTATAATTTAATTATCTCTTAGAAACATAGTAGACTTTATGAACGTCGACTAGGGCAACGTCGGTGTCGCGCAAGTTTGCTTCATTACGGTCTCGCGCTGAGGAATGTACGTCATTAAAGTGCGCCCGCAATGTATGTTTTAATATGAGGGCGCGCTGAACGTCCCTACATAGCCGAGACCTCAGCAAGCGGCCAATGGATGTACACTTACAGCGACTGCTTGTTGTGTTTTCGTTTGGCAAGGCACCTTGCGGGTTGGGAACCAAGGGGGTACATTTACTGAAGGGCAGTATCTGTGAATAGAAAAGCAAAATTGCAAACAATACGATAATAGCTTACGCTTTAGTCTGTTTTCTCTCTAAATATAAGTTTATAAACGATTTTATATCAACCATCTACCCAGGCCGCCGAAAGATGTACAGATCTTCGGCCGTTATCAGAACATTCGAAAACTGCTAATCACACATACGTGATAGCTGCTTAGAGATAACATTTATAGACGCGGTCTACATCATTTTTTAACGTCATAATTTTTTATATTTGTACCAGATATTTTTTTCTTATTTTAGACATCAATTGTGACTAAATTTTGCTCGTATGAAATTTTTTTATCTGTCGTAGTTTTTGCGAAAGGACTGCTAAGCATCAAATTTTGCATTTTATGATTTTATGCATGCCACTAAAACCAACTGACAAAACGAACTGAATAAAAATTCATATTGAATAACGATGTTGTAAACAATGTCTCATGTATTAGAAAAATATTTTTGTATTGAAAGAATGCTGAAATTAGAAATTTAAATCTAAGGAAAACAAGATTTAAGAAAACACAACATATTTTAATTAATTAACTTTTTGTTTTAATATAGCATACGCTGTAGCCTACAAAATCGTTATTCACAGAATTTTTTTTTTCAATTTGGTATGTCAGTTGGTTTTAGTGGCGTGCATGAAAAAGTAAAATGCAAATTTTGACGGTTACGAGTCCCTATGCAAAACCCGTGAGAGATAAAAAATTTATAGGAGCAAAATTAGTCACAATATATGTGTGAGACGAGAAAAAAATACCTGGTGCAAATATAAAAATCAAAATATGACGTTGAATAGTGATGTAGACAGCGCCCTTAATGAACGTTACACGTTATAATCTATCGAGTTCATCACTACTCATTAAAACATATTTTATAGCACCCGAATATGGTGAAAATAGGCTCTTATGCTGTGTTTTTTAGGTATGTAAATTATGTTTACAGTACAGCCTTATCTTAAATAGTACACCATGAAATTATAGGGTCACCACTTAATATATTATAGATGCGAGTAGTCGGTGAAAATACTTCACTCCAGTCCAGTGACTTGCGCCTAAAGGCTAGGGTGAGGTGCGGTGCGTATGATGTCTCGTCCTTACCGCTTTCGCACTCCTACGTCTCGATCACGCAATCACCCAGCTGGCCACATTAATACTTCAATTAATTCACAAATGTTGGATCTAGGTTACAATAAATAAACTGTTTGATTACCATAACAATATGCATTATTAACAAATAGAGTTGTATAGTAATTTTTTTTTTTTGAATTCTTAATATTTTTAAAATCGCATTGGTATTCCAGTATCAAATATTCGACTCTAGTAACAAAGTTACGACTTTTATATTTGCGTCAAGTAATTATACTATCAAAAGTGTGTTATTCTTTGAGAAATAAGATCAAGCAAAATATCTTGAATTTGTTCTATCTATTAACAAAGATGGTTCTTTAAGGCCATGCTATCTTGTTTATACTTTTCAACGATATTATTTTTTTAAGCCTAAGCGGTCTTCTCCGAGTTGACTGATATTTTCAAGACAGTAAATGCAAGGGCTTTAACTAATTGGGTATGTAACGAAATTGTGGTTAAGTGACGTTTCTGTCGAGACCGTGTAATTTCTTGTTTTGAAAAAATTAGCTTCCGTGGCAAAAACCACTTCAACAAAACTTCCCCACCGATTTATGACATCGGCGGTCGTTTAAGCTTTAACATATAATTATTGTAAGACCAGTAGAAAGAAGAGCGCGTGGGCTTAAACGTCCACACAGGTGAGTTCGGCTGAGAGGAAGGGACGCGACGTGGGGGGTTCGACCATGCCGACTAACTTCCTCCTGCTGCATTGTGGCGCGGAAATCCCAGCCTCCTGCTACAACCCTGGCCTCCGCGGCCAATCCAGATAAGATTTATCGTATGGAGAGGCAAACAGGGTGCGAGTGGCTGGCGCACGTACGGCGTTTATTACCTAAACAGGGAGGCGAAGGGCTCCGGGGGATAGGCGATTTGCGGCGTGGAGGAGGGCGAACTAAAAGCGTGGCGGTTGCCGATGAAGAGGCGTGATTTAACACTCAACGACAAGAGAGAGCTGGGGGAGGATTTGCGGGGTTGCCGCGAGGAGAGATAGAGAAAGACAGTCAAGAGATAAGAGGTCGGGACGTGTTGCGAGAATGGTCAGCCCGACAAACGCGTGCACGCACGTTTTATGCTTTAAGACCACCGCGGGCTCTCGTGTGGTGCCTTGAGATATTGCACCGTTCCCCGCCAGCCCCGTGCGGATGGAATTAAAAACACTTCCGTTTAACCAACGCGTCTATTTATGGCGGGCAAAATTAAACTTCCCTTTCACGGTGTGCTTCCCGCGTGCTTCGTGATATTTGCAACCCCGTGGGAAATTCCGGGATGGTATTGCCTAGGAGGGAACTCGATGTGCTTCTCTGCTTTTACGGTGCTGTCTGGATGGCTGGTTTGTAAGTGGCGCACAATAACGTAAAACCTTCGCGATAAACTCGAAAATAAAAATTTCTAGATAAAAAAGTGTACCCGAGTACGGAAACAATTTCTTGAAGTCGAAATTCATTAAAGAAGAGCTTACACTGAAATTACGTAACTATATTAAGTTATATTGGTAAATATTATCATATATCCATTGCACTAGGCTTCGAAGTCTCCTTTATATTCCTAAATCATAACACATTGTATTGTTTACATTTTGTATACGCAGTTTGTATGTTTATCTTTAAATATTATTTATTTTACAGATTGACCAATATTTGAGATATTTCAGTAATTTTTATTTTTTCGCGATCTCGTCTGTTAGCGAACTTATTCGACTTATTTTAAAATGGATTAGTTAGATTGATCTTCTATGACTCCTCATTTACTTGGCTGTACACTTCATTTATAATAACAAATATTTGTATCTACGGCACAGAAATAATAGCTTAAACATAGCGCAACCAGATTATATTAATTTTTGAAGTCTAATTCACACTATTGGTAGTTTTTTGGCTACAAAATTTACTGAAATGATTTGAAAAAATGCAAATAATAAAATAAAAAAAGTTTTAATTTCAGATGATAAAATCTGCTTAGAAAAGGAGCCATGAATATTTAAAAAAAAGTGCACTTCCAAAAACTTTTTTTTTTTCAGATATTACTGTAAATTTTTCAGTTAATATCAAAGTTAAAAAGTTCCTCGAACAGCCATGTAATTTATATTATCAAACAATCCCGTTAAAAAAGAAATATTAACGTCAATATAATTAGTAACTATGAACATTCTACCCGATATGTACAAAGTAGATAAAACGTAAAACGTAAATAATTCTCGTTCGTGTTCATAGATTACTTTGTACGTAAGGAATATTTTCAAATAAAAATATGCAGGTATAGTTTAATGCATAAAAATATATAATTTCAAGTAGTATTTTTACGTAAAATGACAAAAAAAAAACGCTTACTACGGTATTGCTAAATACACAAATTCTTACAAAACAAGTAAAAAATGCGTACATTGCAAAGCGAACTATCACTTTATTATTTGTAAGAGGTAACGACATGCAGTATAATGTAATGATTAAGATGCGGTTTTATTTATTTTTGAAAGCTGACGTGAACGGGATGGTTCCTAGCTGTGATGCAAGGAAATCTGATCAGCCGTTTACACATAAAAGAATTACTATTATGATTTTACCTAACAATTTTTTTTTGTAAATACGTACCAATAACTTATTTACAAACAAAATATTAAAGAAATCAAACTACCTGCAAATAACAAATTACTATTGAAACTCAAAACGCCTGTTGTACTACTAAAATCGTTAATAATATTTAGTGTATCCGAGTAATTTAAAAAGAATGAAATATTAGTAAAATTAGAAATTTAAACAAACCCACGACATAAAAAACTCCAAAATGTAAAAAAAAAATTTCTCTCTTGACCTTTTAACTTCATTATTAGTACCTATTAATATTTTGACGATGAGCGTTGTCACGTCGGGGAACCGCTATTTAAATGAAATATCAAAAAGAATATTAACAATGATAAAAGTATGGCTTATACAACGACTTACTCTATGCAAGGAACATAGGCCTGTAACAAAACAACAATATCCATTCGTTTAGTTTTCAGTCTTAATTAATTTACTCTGAAAAATTCGCAAAATAGACCCAACCGTTAAGGAAATCAGCTCGGACGTGTCTGCCCGTTCAGGTCTCCGCATTCTGTGACGTCCCCGTTCCCCTTGCCCTATATTGCGTATCGCGCGCGGCTATCAAGCGAACGCCTCGTAGGCTATGTAATTGGTACAATAACGAAAGACTGCATGAAATTAGTAAACCTTGTAAGATTGATGTAGAAAACTAAGTTCATTTGTACAATTTGAAACTAGTAGATATTTTAATTTTTTTCTAGTTATGTATAACTAATTATACTTCTTCACATAGCGGTCCCCCGACTGAACGAAGCTCATCATCAAAATTTTAATAGGTACTTTTAATGAAGTTGTAGGGTCAAGAGATAAATTTAATTTAATTTTTCATTTTTAGAGTTATTTATGTCGGGGTTACTTAATTTTTTTTTTACTTTTATTCAGTGAACTTTTCCTACAAGTACTTCAGTACCTTTGTTAAGTCAGTCTTACTTTCAAGACAGAACGGAAAATACTGTTACTGTACCTGTTTACAACATACAAACAAGAAGTTAAAGATATCAGTATATCTGATAAGCCTACTTTCCTCAAAGTGGGTGCTATTCAATACTAAAAGTAGAAATCGTTTACGTACGTATAAGAATGTTAAAAATAATTTCGGTTATTCTTCTGCTATCTTCAAACGTGGTTGACCTAAATCAGTAAAACCTTTTCATAGTAAATTTTGTTAATATTATTTTGACATTCTATATGTCCTGTAGTTCTTGACGTACGTGTATTAGAAGTTGTGTGTTCTTCTCGTGAAATATTTGAAATTAGATGGTATATAATACGAAACACAACATGACCAAACAACTATAAAATCATGATATCCTACTTAGAGATGAATGTTTACAGAGTCTGAATAGACTTTGAATAACGGTCCTCAAATACTTGATATCATTAAAACATTTTAAAGAACAACAATTGTAAAAACCTGAATATGGTATACACAAAGTACATAAAACTTAAGCTGCTGCATGTGAAGTTAGATGAAATTTTGTTTAATGATCCTTTTAGCTATCTCATATAATGAAATTTTGCTTCAAATTTCACCACTGTGTAACTGTTAACACAACGTGAATAAAATACCTACAAGTCGCGTCACAATACTTCGACATATATGTGTACCGAGTTTGATGAAACTCCGAAAAATTTTTAATCATATATCACGCGTGATATAAACGAATGTAAATTTTCACTAAAATGAAAATGGCATTAACAAAACACATGAAAGTCAAATTAACTTGCAAAATACTAAATGAGTACTGAGTTCAATGCAATTCTCAAGACTGATTCCTTAGATATCTCCACTAATCATAATATGGTCAAATGACCAGCATTTATAAAATACGAACACGCCATGAATAAAATCATAAATGCCAAATCGTCACGTTAAGAAGTATTAAACTTATTCCGAGTAAAATTTGTTCAAAAAATTGATTCCCGTGCGTTCAATATATGTCCAAACAGTCTCCCATATTTAAAATTGTAGTACGGAATGCACAAAAAAAAAAAAAAGAACAAGCGTAGAGTCAGCTTAACAGGTGTAACATGTGTATCAATTTGGATAATATTCAGAAAAAATATTTCTCAGGTATGTCATATTACGCTAAGAATATATATATATATATATATATATATATATATATATGGCCACTGTTTCAAAAATATACAAATAGAATGAAATTTCAAATAATTTTGCCCACTGGTTCTAAAGATTTTAGGGGGACTCACATAACCACATGGACAAACACACACACAGACAGTAAGGTGATCTCGAAAGCCTACTTCTTTTCGTATCTTCGGAAAGTAGGCTAAAAAGAAGTTACTTCAACAGTTTTGTTACAAAAGTACACTGAAATGTTAACATGAGGTAATGTGTTTAAAAACTATAAAGTGTCAAAGAAATTGAAATATTACAAATATAAAACAAGAGTGGAACTGTAAACGAAATTGCGTATTTTAAATGGCCATGTGATGTTACTGCTTTAAGTACACTATAATGAATGCGCGACGTAAATAGGAAAACGGTCGGCCTAAGAATAGAATAACCTGCCAGTGTAAAACGATGGATGAATATTTACAAAGTACGTTTCTGCTTTTAAAGATCACAGTAAGAAGATGAAAGCTGGGTAAAACCCATAGGTTATGACTAGTTATGAACTACCTATAAAAGGAGCAAAATTATACACGTGTTGAATAAACATCATGCAAATGTGATAACTAAATACCTAACCTACACCATAAATAATTTTCTCCACTGGAAACGGGTCTGAACACTGACGTATTCAATTTATGACACCTACGAAATCTACGTATGCATTTGTAAAGTGAACATTAGGTTCAAACGAAACTGTAAGTTCTCCAGCTACTGAGTTATTTTACATCAATTCAGTGAAATTTGTAATTAAAATATTCACTCCGTTCATTCCTAGACCTTAAAATATTTTTGAAGACATACTTATGCTCATAGTCGATATGATACTACAACTCGCTTATCATTGTCATTCTAATTGTATCAAGTATAGACAACTTTACAATGTAATCTACACAAATAATTAAAATAAACTTTTTTGTTGCAATCAAGCAAACAATATTGCACTTTGTACACTTTTTTAAGACAGATACCTAATAACGTTCGAATATATGGCAGTTCTTGTATTACAAGAACGGTAAACACACTATATTGATATGTACGTTTCATCATTGAACAACAGAGAATGTAATTAAAATTTATTCACAGTGAATACAATATAATTATATGTAACATTATTTTCTTTCAGATCAGATTCATGTTTAAGAGAGTTCTGTTAAATTTTGTATGTTGAGGTCGTACCCAAATTGGTACGCTGATGTTGTCTCATCGCCGGTTCTTGCCACGAGGACAGCCTTGTAATAAGCATTGTTTAATAAACTTGCCCGGCAGTTAAATTTACTAAAATCCATTAATTACTTAATCAAAACAAAGCATCACATACAAAATTGAAAAACTGATAAAATATATTTTAAACAGTAATTGGAATAACAAAACAATTTTTTTTTTTTCATATATAGCGACAACAATGTTTGCAAACTAAGACCATAATATTGATTTAAATAAACATTCAATGAAATTAGCAAATGACAAAAATAATTTTGTGTGAACACTGTAAATTTTCCGTGAATTTCCGGGTATACTGTTAAAAATTTCTGTAAATTCATGGAAATATTTACAGAAAAGTACTGTAATTTTACGAAAGAGGCTTCCTTTGTTTTCGTTTACGAAAAATTGTCCGTATTGCCAGTTTACTGATATTTGACCGTAACTTTCTACAGATTCGTGGATATACGTTTGTACAATTTTAAAGCGTATTTTATTGTGTTCCTTAAAAAAAGTGGTATTAATTATCACTATGAATCCTGGAGTTAATGTGCATGCACAATAGTGCTAAATGAAAATAAGACGAGACAAGCTAAGGTAAAAGAAATTAAGTGCTGCTTCCTGGTTGTCCACACTTTGCCGCAAAGAGAAGAGCAATACAAACAAAGACTCGTATCGCACATGGACAAGGGGCCGAACAGTCTAGTCTGTGACTGAAGTGTTCCGAGTAGTGAACACATGGGCGTTTTGACACAACTGGAGCAAAACCGGCATAAGATGCATTTGAATAGCAACAGTCCCCCCACCCCCGGGTGCTGCTATTGACCTACAGGGCCATTAGGGGGAGGAGCGTGTCCTTGGCTGGGGTTGGTCGTTAGAGTCTTTCGGTACGAATAGCACCTAAGTGCCATGAGGTCTGTGATTGGCTGAGGGCTTAAGCACCACCCTAGAAGGGGTTGGGAAGGGGAGTGAGGGGGTGAGTAAATGAGGGGAATGGACCATTATGTTACAGGTTATGCCTACACACCATGAGGGGGAAGTGGATGTCTACCCCCTCTCCTGCATCCTATGCTTGTACTAGCCTATCTCTACCCTTATGGTATACCCCATCCCTGTCATAACCCCTTCTCCTTATGATATATCCCTGTCCTGTCTTAAAGCATACGCCTGTGGCCTCTCCTGCCCCCTCCCTTTACTTATAACATACCCGTCTAACCTACCCCACTCAATGGCCACACACATCACATATTCTCCTCGCTTCATCACAGCTGATAAAATTGCAACTGTTCTCTGTGTTTCGCGCTGGGAGGTGGGGTTATGCACCTTTAAAGTTAATTATTTCTGTAGAATAAAATTCTTTTTCTCATAATGTAACTAATGAAGTTCTCTAAAATAAGGATGTCAAATACAAAAGTTGTCTCTTATAAATTTGATATCTTATCACTGCATGGAACTCACTCGCTCATAAATCGTCACTGTGTTACAATGGTTAGAGATTCTGCCTGGCAATTATAAGGTCGTGGGTTCAAATTCCTGCAAATTCGAAAAAAATTTCAGGTTACTGAGTAGTGCGTCAGAATCTCAAGAAAACATAGTTAACAAGAAAATCTAGTATTTCTGGAAAATGAAGTGCTAGTAGATTAAAGAAGTTTAATTTTTTGCAGAAATCGGATTGTCCATAATTACACAGAGGGTTCCATTATCAATAAAAGCTGAGTGTCCGTAACTTTACGAAGATTTCTTGACAATTTTTGACCGTACTTTTCCGTAATTTCAAGGAAAATTTTTCTAACAGTGTAGTTATACTGAAATGGGTGTTTAATGGAAATGTTATTTTGTATCACAGGTATATACAATTCCGTTTCATTAACTATACATATGAAAACTGCGAGGAGAAACTAAAAACTAACCGTACGCAATATTGTGCATGCATTCTAAAGAGGTCTCTGTCATAAATATGTGATTTTCCATAAGTGGAGAATTTTTTACCGGCACTTCTCCGTAAAACAACGAAAATTTGTTTTTACAGTGCCATCTAATGTTTGCAATAGTTTTTAGCAACTGTTGTTTAGTACTCCTTGGTAACATACTAAAAAATTCCACTGGCATTCGGTACCACTCCAAATACTCTCATGTACACCGTTATAAATTTTAATGGAAATGTATCGTTAATAAACGGAAATAGTGACCATAAAAATAAATTACGGAAATTACTTTAGTAAATATACACTACGGAATCATACGTAATTTGACCGTAAGTCTGCGGACACTTGCATGGAAAAAATCGTAATATTAATGAATTAGAGAACTGTAAAAATTACAAATATATTTTATAAATATCACCAGTAAATCTGTAAAACTGTAGAATTGGTATAGTAGAATTATAAACATATAAGTATCGCTCAGTTCCGTGTGATGAAACAGTTTTACGGAAACGTCTGTTGGAATAGGAAATAATTTTCGTGAATTCACGGAAATATCGGGAATAATTTTTACTGGGAATTCCGTAAATCGACAGAGAAAATTTTCACAGTGTTAATTCATGTTTTTCATAAGCAAGTTTATTTTATGTTTTCCCGCAGTTGCTTGTATAAAAAATTTTGTAAATAATATTTTGCTGCACTGAACTAAGCGCAATAGTTATAAACAAAACTGGAGTTGAGACTAAAACTGCAGGATTGTAGTACTTCCATTCAATTAACAATTCAGTAAGCATAAACCAAGAGCAGAGTAGAATCACAAGGTAGCTTGTTCTAAATGTCCCGTAACATACTTCAAATGAAAAGATTGCTTAGGTGTGTGTAGATCCAGAAG
>PNEQ01053867.1:0-15469 GCA_003012365.1 Medauroidea extradentata | reverse complement strand
TATAGTTGCTAAAATGTAATAAACCATACAGCAATTCCAGTTACTGTAAAAGTGCCAATTTTTTTCTTAGGAGACTTATGTATAAAATCATTTGATGAACATGGCATTATGTTACATTTAGTTCAGTTATTTCGGTTGAAGATAACTTTTACTTTACTATTAAAAATACATTCAACAATGTAACAACTAAATTTTTTTGTTTTTTTTTTGTTCTTAGCTCATGTGTAAATTACATATATGAAAATTGACGATATCCTCGCATAAATGATATGCAGAAATACATCATTATGTGATTTGAATTTAATTACGAGTATTAATATTATTATTTCAAAGTTATTAATTTCAACTTCAGCTATTAAATTAATGTGACAAGGCTGTGATTTAATAAAGGTTTATTTATAAAATCATTTACTAATACACATTTTATGTTTAACATATTAATATTTTTATTTATGGTATATTCAATGTTTAGGTACAAAAAATGCTTAAATAGCACCATTTTGCACCTTGGAATCCAAATTTTTCCGGGGGAGGACCCCCGGACCCCCCCTATATTTCGGGGGATCCACCCCCAATATGAATACAGTCTTGCTACCCCAACTTTTCAGTACTTCCGGCGTCCCTGGCTGTTACGATTTCCGTTATGTCAGTTCAGTTGCTAAACTGGCTGCCACGCTTGCTACCATGGAATATGCTTTTTAGTCGGTTTTGTTATTTATCTCTTCCGTTAAAATATGTCAAGTTTTAAACGCGTAACCCCCACCCCCCCACCAAAATTATACACATTTAAACGACGCTAAAATCCTGGTAGTTGCAAATATGGTTAGTAGCTTGCCTTTCAAATTAGGTCACGCATCGCCGCTGAATTGAAACTCATCAACCCATATTATCATGTACCTTTTTTCGGCGCCGTTTGTACAAAATCAGCTGTTGCTACCCATGATTCAGTGCGCAAATTCTACTGGCCAAGCTGTCCATTACAGGGTATGAAATATGTCTTGCCGACACGCAAGCTGCAAGCATCAATAAAGCTTGTATGACCACTGGCAATATAGTCACTCGTTTAAGGTATGTAACATCCCTTGAGCAACGATTCTTTAACTAATCAACATTCGAAAACTCGAAAACGACAACCAGAGGCACAGGAACACTCTTGAGTTGTCGGCACCGGGTTTCGAAATGCAAAATGCACTATCCAGTCGATGTTTATCTGAATTCTGCTTTGAAATAACTACCTACATGATTCTTCCTCAGGAATGCTTCTTACACTCCCTACTGCTCTTAAATATCCGCACAGGTGTGGATATTGCACGCATACACGCATGGGTGATACAAATATATCACCCCATCGTATTCAAAGGTAACAAATAAGACATGATGAGCTTACCTCAACCAAATTCATTAAAAATAGTTTATAATTTGACTTGCCTTTCAGGAAATCAATGTTCTCTTATTCCCGTCAAGAAATTAAGGGATATCTCTCTTCGTATTACGATGTCTGTACTGTTAGAAATGACACAGGTATGGTCAGCCAACTTAAGGGGAATGGTGTGGGGCCATTGGTAAGGTTAAAGGTGTATTGAAGGAAACTATTCTTACGTTTGGGAAGAACGTAGTGTTTAAACTGAAAACCTAAATACTTCCTACCCGGTTACATATTTAAAAATATAGTATGAAGTGCACTTAGCTAAACTCAATAGTATGCACGAATTTGTTTCAAATGCTAAACATTCTCTGAATTATTTGTTTAGAATTGCGATAAATAAGTGATAAATTCGGCTAATATCAGCTGATATCGTCGGATTCTGTAACATAATCAACACACACTAACATTTACAGTATTTTGTTCTAAAATTTTATTGGGCCTGAGTTGTTCGACACTAATGTGAAGATGAAGTAGGAATAATAAAATCATTATTTTAGGGTCCCCGTCAAAAGCAAGTTAATTAATTTTGGTTAGAGCTACTAGGTGTCCAACAGACAATCATTCTGTCATATAAGCTCTGTTAGACTGGTTACTACATATGATCATTTCAGCTGTAGTCATAAAAGTGTAGTAATGTTTTTCGAAAATTACCATGTTCAGGGGTGGATCCAGCTCAGGATCCTGAAGGGAGTTAGGCCTATGTCTTAAACATAGCTACACCCTCTCCTCAAGCGAAAACCGGGGAGTACGGGAGCCTCCCCCCTGAAAAGTCTACATTTTCAAGTACGAAATGGTGCTAGTAAATGAGTTACCAATCTAAAAAAAATTATATACCGTTACACAATGGGGCTAGGTACACAAAAGAGTGGAGGTCTTTGGTAACAGAAAACAAAATAAATAAAGTTAACGTTATTTATTTACAATTATCTACACGAAAACAATATGTGTATGTCACTCATGATTAATTACTAATGAATATAACATCAAACAACACAAAAAACTACAATTTACACAAATGTTATAAAATCTAATTACTATTACAGTCCTACATTCAAGTTCTCTGTTCTTGAAATGTCTCTTTCACCACTTACAAGTTGTGGACTCACTATCCTAGCAAGAACACTGATGAACCTCTTGTAGCCCAGAAACTCCTTCGTCACGCTACTTGCCGCAATCAACCACGCTGGACGCCCTCGAACACTTCTCGCAATTCGTCACTATCACTTCAACTCACACCAGTCACCTGGCATTCAAAGCTCTCCTGTCTCTGCTGCAGCTCTCTTTTAAACCCTTACGCCGAAGACTCAAATTCTCTCGGCAAGTCGTTATCTCGAAGCTCCTAGAAGGAGGTCATATCTGGGTCAAGCACCATCCTGCAAAATAGAGCTCACACAAGAATACTCTAGATCATAATATCTGCTGTCACCCGAGATAGCCATGCATATGGCCGCTGCCGCACACCACAAAAGGGTAACATGAGCAGAGCAGTGCACGCCAAACCTCTTTACCCTTACTGCAGCTATAACAGCTTAGGCTGCTCGCACAATAATCGCGGCATGCAAGTGGTTTCTGGGGTCTGTGACACCACACAAGGTTACACGAGCCGTACAGAGCACACTGAGGTTTTTTAGCTCTGCCGTCATTGTATCTTATTACACAGCTCTCGCAACATTGCCTCCTCCTTAAGTCTGTCTATCCCGAGCAGACCCAACAGTCTCTGGTCCATCATAGTAAGCCACTCTGTCTATATATGCAATCTTGGGTTTTCTCGTCCGAGAGCCCTTGCGAACAAACGGGAAAACCACGTCATATATCTTGACAATCTGGCAAAGGCGTTGCCAGCATTTCTGTAGTTTCGGACCCTATCCTTTTCGTCGCTGTGGGTTATACAGTCGTACCAGCTGCCCTTCTTCAAACTTCTTTCAGGTCCCCTCCGATCATACCTCGTTTTCATCCTGTCGCTGTTGACCCTTAAATGTTGCCGAGAAAAGTAATTCACTGTGCCCAATTTGCGACTCGGTTCATCGGCATACACTGTCGGTGAAACAGGCTGCTCTACTTCCATTGGTCTTCCAAATAGCAGATCACTTGGAAGACGAAGCTCTCTCCCCAACAGCATCTTCGAAGGTGTTACCCTAGTGGCTTCATGGACAGACGTACAGTATGCAGAGAGGAACAGGGGCACCTTAGATTCCCAAACCTTTTGATTGTCTGCTACAAATATGGGCAGATACTGTTCCAAGGTACAGTTTACCAATCGACCATCCCATCTGACTGAGGATGCAAAGGTGTAGTTCTATTCTTCTACATTCCTGGAATTTTGGTCACCTCCTGAATCAACTTAGCTTCAAAGGTGCGGCCCTGGTCGGAGTGAAGTTCGAGTGATACTCCAAACCTTGAGAATTTATGCTCTACTAAAGCACTGGCCACAGTGCTAGCCTCTTGAATAGTTGTTAGTATGACTTCAGGCCACTTGGTGAAGTAGTCTTGTGGCACCAATAGGTAACGATTCTTCCTCTCAGTCACTGGAAAGGTACACAAAATATCTACTGCCATCGTCTCAAATGGGCTCCAACAATGTACTTCTTAAAATGACCATGTCCTCTAGTTCTTTGTCCCTTCCTTGCAGTACAGGCAGTACACATTCTGCAACACTTCTAAACATCATCCCTGCAACATTGTCAATAGTCTCGCAATCTTACTTTGTTGAGAGTCTTATTCATTCCAAAATGTCCTCCAGCTGCTGAACTATGAAGTCCCTTCAGCACTTCTGGAACACTAATTTATGGGAGTTCCAGCTGCAGGCATATTTCTTTGCCATCTGCACTTTCCCAGTTATGGTACAGCACACCATTTCTCATAGCTAGAGAATCCTCTTGTGCTGAGTATGCCTTGGTTGGAGCACATTGCTCAGATATCTCAGCCCACTCTGGGCGCTTGCCATTTTCCTTCCATTCTATTATTGACCTAAGAGAAAGGTCCATTCTCTGGTATTTACCAATCCTTTCATCACTCCATGGAGAAGGTCCATTGTCAGTTGTGAACTCTTGGATTCTTGTTTTTCGAGCAATTGGTGTCTGGCCAGTCTTCCCTGCTTGGTGCTCACAATGAAAGAACATTGGTTCGCACGGCCTCCTGGACAGTGCATCAGCATCGTTGTATAAGCGCCCAGGTCTGAGCTGTATTTCAAAATCATACTCTTGGAGGTGCTGCATCCACCTAGCTATCTGTCCCTCTGGGTTTCTGAAGTTCAGTAACCAACATAATGATGCATGATCTGTTTTAGAGTAAAATGTCTTCAACATAAGTAATTGTGAAAGTGTTAAATAGACTTTACCATTGCCAAAAGCTCCTTGTGAGTTACATTGTAATTTCTTTCGGGTGTATGTAACACTTTGCTGAAATACTCTAATGGTAATGGCCTCCCTTTCCAATCCTGGATCTGTGACAACACAGCACCAATCCATACATTTCTCGCATCTGTGTCTAAAATAAACTCGCCATCGCTGCTAGGATAGAAAAAGGACAGGAGGTGAATTCAAAATTTCCTTTAATTTTATAAATGAGTATTCACATTCGGGGGTCCAGAGAAATTTTTTTTTAGTTTTCATTAGCCACTGTATCGTATTATATCGCTCAGCCAGATAGTCGCGGTTCGAAATAATCCCCTTTAAGATATGTTAATATATTTTGGAATAAATTATGCTTGAAAAGGTAATACCTTCGCGCTTATATAAAATAAATTAACTAAGTTTTTAAGCTTCTGCTCCCATATTGTTGCAACACATGATTGTACTGTTCATGTTGTGTTGTATTTTATACAGTTCTAGGATAAGTATTGTCACAAGTTTAGCAAAAACTTAAAATGTGGGCAATTTTCTGAGCTCACTGGGATAGTGGCTTTATAATTAGAAAAAAAAGTGTTTAATTAAGTTATTAATTTACTAGCTCACAAAGCTTACAAAAATCCAAAAAAAAAAAACAGCAATCATATTTAATTTCCACAACACCCTTAATTATGCACACAACTCTAACAGTTAAAGAAAAACAATGTTTACCAATAATTAATTAAATCCTACAAATCACAATAAAAAATCAGTCATGTATCCAATGTGGTTATGGCTCACCATGTGCTGCACAGCAACCTGAGTGCACAACTTTCTTCACTCTTGAGGTCTTCGGTTCGACTCCCGTCGCGCACCTCCTTGTTGTCCGTCGACCCGCAGCAGCTGTCCTCTTGTTCTGCCCTATACTACTCCGAAGGTATGTATCTGAAGCTTTACTGTAGACACTGACATCACCTAGATGTCTTCACCAGTCTCTCTTCACAAGTTTAGCACCCCCTTTTAGCAGGACCAATAGCGAACTCTCCTAAGTTGCCAGTGACTGATCTCGCCAATACGATACCTGCAGTGTTGTTCTCCACAGCCCACCACCTATCTGTAGTACGCCGACACCTTCTTGACTGCTGCCGTCGATACAACACCCCAAGTGTTGTCTGTCCCTTCTGCAGGCCGCTGATGTTACTCAGCCTCGACAACGACCACTGCCACCATGTTGCGATCCTCGAGACGCCGCACCTTGTCATCAGCTCCGCCGCGCCGTCACAACACCCCACGCGTTGTCTTCTCCACGGCCCATCACTTCTCACGACGTCCGTAACGCCACTGGGGCGCCGACGCCGATGCCGACCCACACAACACTCGGGTCTCACTTCACACTTTAGAAGACTTCAAAAGACAAGACTCACAGAAGAATTTTCAAAACTGACTGCACAATACTAGACTCTTTTGCGCAGTTCCGAGGCTTTTATACGGCCTGTTTAGTGACGTCAATCGGCGGTGCAACATTATGACCAGAGGTCTAAAAATAGATATTAAATCACTCATACCTGCTAAGAGTAACGTACACAAAGACGTCATCCCGATGATGTCTCGGGCGTATAGCAGCACCTCTGGTAAAACCCATGACTGTGGTTGAATCATCGAGTTGTCCACCTAGCATGATGTAATGTGCCTGCTACCGGGCCAACACACTACAGCATGAATTAATTTTTTTTTCAATTTTTTACTTAGCATTTATTTTGTTTTATATTTTGGATCAGTCTTGAGGGGTGTCAAGGCCCGTATGCATCCCCCATCTGGATCCGTCACTGACCATGTTTGGTTGAGTTTCTGAATTCAATACAGGGACATCCGTTGCTGCCTTTACAGTGACGAAATTTACTGCGAAGCTCTTTGGATATAATTTGCAATGGTCAAAAATAACTTAATTTTTGCTAGGTTCCTCGCCGGGAACTGAGCGACCATTCACACAACAAATTTATTCGCTGGTTGATTGGTTACCGAAATCCTGACCTAACATGACAATATAATAATTTCAAGTGACTTTTAAATGCAGCCAGATTCGATATAAAAGGTGTGCTGAATATATATTATATTAAGGGATTACATGAAACGTACTAATTTGTTACAAATTTTAACAAACAAATTTACATAACTTACAACAATAATTTGCCGACAATATGCAATCCCGCATATTAGTGCGTACAATTAATATGTACACATAAAATATGTCTGACATATTAGTTCTATACTGCACTGAACACTTGTAGCTAGAATTATTTAAGGCTCGGTTTGTCACTGTATTAAATAATTTTATTTCTAGTTTTTTTTAATTCTGCAAGAAAAATATTAAATCTACAATTATACCAGTAGATGCTCGTGGGTTGTTGGCAGGAAGGGCACAAGTTGCTGAGAACTGTATACTCCTGTGAACGTGCCGCCGTATACCAATGTCCATGTAATATATACTGGCTACTTATTGTGTTGTGATCAGTCAGTAACAAGCGGCACCTACATACCAGCTTGTCAGTGGATGTAGCGTCAACTAGCGCACAACATTATACAGTTCTCTGCTACTCGTGCCATCCCTGACAATCCTAGAGCCGCCACTGGATTATACCGCACATTTTATTTACCTTGCACTACAGTACATGCATTGAGATTTAGCTGTTAACATAATCATGCCACAATCAGAGCGACAATTTTGTAGTCATAATTTTCCGGACTGGCTGTGACCTTTTTATACATTAATAGCACAAAGAAAATTGATTTTTCGGGATAAAATTTTCAGTATAAAAGTAATGAGATCTAAAATGTTTCTTCTCAAAACTGCAACTAAAGTGAAAAATAATAATAAATATGGCAACTGAAATTGACCTTTAATATTTTGTTTTAGAACGTTCTCGTTGATTCAAGCAATATAATTTCCTGCTCCTCAGTCCTACACAGGCAAGTGAACTATCCACACACTCTGAAATCACTTCCGTCGTCACTCAGTCCTCATCACTGCACACAGCGACTCGTTAGTCTCTTGACGTCTTATCGCCTCTGTAGCCTAAGTCGTTACCCCGACACTCTCGCACACAGGTTAAGTGCCAAGCAATCACTACCTGCACGACCGCCGCCGCGCCCACCGTGAGCTCTATTTATCTCAACACAGAATCTTTTAAAATCTATAGATATGCGGAATACACTTTTATATTTAATATAACGTCATAAAATGACGTCATCACTGAATGTCATAGAGGGTAGTTTTCAGCGAGAAGACTTCACGCCAGTACACAGACTTGCGCCTAGAGGTTAGCGTGTGGCGTGATACCAGTGTTGTCTCGTCCTTAACCACTTCCGCACTTCTAGGCCTCGAACAAGCAAAATACCTTTATCCAGGCGGCCAACTTAGGACACTCTTGAAATATTTTATTTCACATAAATGTTCTGTGTATTGCTAATTAAGGTGAACTTGCTCAAAGTTGTTGCCAGTGGCCATCCATATAGGACAGACCGGCATGAGTAACGGAGTAACCGTTCTGGTCCCATGTATACATCAAAAGTAAAAATATAACAGTGGTTTTATGGCCACAGGAGTAAATAAACACGAATCAGCGTTCTGTAGGTACATGTGTCATTAAGAGACTATAGTATTCTTGCTGTATAATTGTATCAGATTGTGACTCACATTCTAAGTTCCTTCAAAAAGACATGTAGCAGATAAAGAACTAGAAAAGAAAGCTTTCAAAAGAGTTTTTCTCCAGATGCAGATTTAAGTGAAAGAAGTTTTGCTGGTCTTACTGAATCTGCTATGCATATTAAACGAAAATTTGGTTGGGGGATAAAAATGAAATATTTGTAATAACTTTTTACTTACAATTGTTTAATTTTTCTTTATATTTTTTTCTTATTTAAATGAAGGTGTAAAATATATGGCCGAGACGGAGAACAGAAACAGATTACTACTGTAAGTCACTTTTTGCTGTCAGTGCTAGTATAAGCAAAGGATAATCAATATTTCTGTAAAAATAAAGAAAATGAGTCAACCGAGTCTACAAAACATTATCCTCCCACCCCCGAGCGATAATGTGTGTAGTAGCAAGCACTGTCTAGATTGCAGGTTATCAGTGGCCTTGGTACCAACTGAATATTGGACAGAACCTGCTGGCTTCACATTATTTCTACTAATTAACGTAAATAACTACAGTACTCAACACCTTCATGATAACAACGAAGCCTACTGAATATAAAACATTATATAATATTCCGTAGAGTATTAAACAATTACACGAAAACACCAACGTGGTCACTGTATGGTAATAAGTCAATGTATAAATTATATAATATTCACGTGGTTAAAAGAATCATTAAAATTAAACCGTCCGATTAGAGTTTATACACATGAACGGCTCTAGAGTCGACGAAATGTGAGACAAGTTTACTATGGAGTATCAGCTGGAACGAAGGGCAGGAGAAACAGAGTATCACCGTGAAAACTCGTCAATTGAATGTATCGTCCAAGCATAATTCCCACATGCTAAAATATGGCAGATTTATTCAGGTATCTAGCCGGAATGATACTGATAAGAGATTAACACGCTAGCCCCTGGACCACTACGGCTACATTAATTTTTCAAGCTTGTCCTGTCAGTAATAAACTAAAGGTAATAAATTAAACGAGTAGTGGAGCATCTTCTGTTTCCGATTTGTTTAATGGCACTGTCCATTTTAGTAACTCATAAGTTCTTAATCTTTTGTTTCCAAAATTGCTTGCAAACGTTATCGCTGTTGAGAACCGTATATACATTTTGTAAACGTTCATAAGCTAACATATTTAGAACTTCATTCAAAGTTTTATATGTGGCCCCAACTTTTTATACAGCGACCGCGTAGATGTAAAAATACACAATTCGGGAATATAAATTCTGATGTTGCTGTTACTATACACATACTTCAAAATGTGAAATTTTACTTATACGTCGGTGTTAATGAACCTCTATATTTGTGTAAAATTACACATACTGTACTGTTAAACATACCCTAACCAATTTTCCTCATTGCTAGTTTTATTCAAGATGTCGATGTGTGTGTGTATGTATATATATATATATATATATATATATAGTTATATATAGTTAATTTAAACTAAATAAATCGTTGTTTTATATTGGTGGTAATGTTTTTATGCAGTGACGGCGTAGAAGTAAAAATACACATTTCGGGAATTTTTCTCCTGATATTGGTGTTTTTTACACATACTTCAAAATGTGAAATTTTACACTGATGTTGCTGTTAATAAATCTCTACATTTGTGTGTTTTTTACCAAATAATTTTAGGTCACTTTATATTCATAAATACATTAGTGTAAAATTACACATACTGTAGTGTTTCTTATATATTACATACAAAGTGTAAAAATACCTGACCTATGTTTGCGTAAATTTACCTTTTTTTACAGTGTACTCAGGGCCTTGTACGGTCGCAATCCACGCTGAGCATTATGATCCGTGCGGAAATAGGAAAGTGGACGAACATACACTGAGAGAAAGAATTGTTTTATTGTGCTTAATATATGTGTTTGGGTGATGTTTGCTTCAGCTAAACAATATTTTGTTGATAAGACCAAGCTTGGAGTCCTCCAAACAATTTTAATTATTTCCGTCGACCAAATTATTCATTTAAACGCACTTTGTTTGTACCAAACGTATATATGGTTACTACAGGACGTAAAATAAATATTTTGTGTAAACAAACAACTTGTTACAACTTGTCAACAAAATAATATTGTAAGTTATGAGTGATGTGCTTTTAAGCAACAATAGTTTTCGATGGACTAAATGATTTTGTTGGCGAAACTAAATCCATTTGGTTGACTTGCGGAAGATGGCAGTCTGGCGTGCGTGAGCGACAAGTTTGGCGAACACTGTATACCTCACCTTTCAAAATATAAGCTTGTGTGACAAGTAGGACCTTTAAACTGTTAATCAGCATAATCCAAGTATCTTAATTTAGGCTATAACAATTTCAAAGTGGTTAATTCGATCGATCACAAAAGAAAATGCTATATATAAACTTGAAAAACACCGCAGCTGCACATCTCGTTCTTTGTGCTGCGGTGCACCGAAATAATTTGGTAATATTATTAGATGTCGTTTAGCTTTTCACAGACGGAAAACAAACATATTTGAAAATAAAGCAGTACAATCGTAATTTAATACAAGGCCCAACTATTCCTATACAAATAACAATCTCAATACCACAGAAGCATTCGTAGCTCAGTGCCGACCCTCCGTAGCTCAGTTGGTGCAGTTCTGTGCGAGCCGTGGCCGGCTGCACATCGCGATCGGCGCGCGGGTATAGTCGCTCAGTTGTGAGGCGGGATTTGCCAACGCGCGTGAGTGGCGACGGTTACGTTTACCTTGTGTCTGTAATTGTACTGTTCAACGATGGCTAATATCCGTGTCAATACGTTACGTATAGTCTTTGCAAAACGTTCGTCTGCTCTTGGAATTCACGAGTGGATCGACACAGAACTGCGTGTCACAGAAGACCAACTTGAGGCGATCCAATTGGACGGGCATCAGAATTGTGTTTTTTTTTTTTTTTTTTTTTTGAAATTTGTGTTTTCTGGTCCTTGTGAAGCCATCTTACGTCGCACCGATGGGAGGGCCACCTTCGTCACCGCCGACCAAGAACTCGTCAGTGTCACAATCGAACAGGCCATTGACGTCATTGACAACATGAAATTGGTAAGGATACTGAATCTCCCAGTAGAATTAGACAACCATAAGATTATGTCAGAATTGTCACCCTATGGTCGTATTGTTTCTTTGCAAGATGAAGTGTGGAGTCATAGGTATAAATTTCCCGTAAAAACTGGGGTGCGCATTGCGAAAAAGGTCATCAAGAAGGATATTCCGTCCTATCTCAGCATTGATGGATATCGTGGTGTAGTTATTCACCAGGGGCAACCACGTACAGGGTAGCTACTGTCAGTCCCCTACTCATGAGCGTCTGACCTGTCCTCGCTTACGTGAAAAGGAATCGCGGGCTGTACAGTGCTGGGGACATAGGCCTAGCAACACAGTTGTCCCTAGGGGCAGCACTTCTTCCCTTATACCTGTTCCTGAGCGGACTCACGCTGAATACCCTGAACTTCCTCAACATGAACGTAGCGAGCCCGTTCAACTTCCACTGGGTGACGAAATGCCTCGGCATTCAGTCAATTTGAATTCTTTACTGCGTCGGTCAAGTGTTGACCATTCGCCTGCAGAGACCACCGAAGCTTCTGCCACAGTGCCATTACAACATGTACAGAATGATGCGGTGTTTAGTGAGGGACTGTCCCGTACCGCCTGGGCGGACGAGATTGAGATGGATGTGGAGGGTACTGGTCTTAAAAGGACGCATGAAACTTGCTATAAGGGCGGCAGTCGCAGTCCGGCGCGGAAAACGAAGATGTTTTCACAACACGAAGAGTCACAACTACAGAACAGACAAGAATCTTTGGAGCTAGCAAAAAAAGTCCTCGACACTTTGCGTAGGTCAGATAGTTCACATTCTTCACATTCACAAGCCGAATGACATATGCTGAATGACTTACCCCATTAGTCGCCTTGGTGATATCGACGTTGCTAACCGAATTGAAGATATTTCGTATATACCTATTATACAACTTCCACATAAGTCGATCCCTTCACACTATTGGGATAGTACATGTTACAGTTATTGACTATTGTAACGTTGAATGTTTGTGCTGTGTCAGCTTCTGCACGTTTGGTGTCGCTGGAATCCCTCCTTTGAACCCAGGCTGTTGACGTTGCCTTCTTTGAAGAAGTGGTAACAAACGACCTCACAGGGTTCCACACATACAACGCCTATACTAATGTTGGCGACAAGGGTCACGGAACGGCTATTGTGACTAGGGCTGAACTGGAACTTTTGGACCTGTGTTTACATCCGTCCAGTCGTATTGAATCCGGCCGCATAAATGATGTTTCCCTTGTCAATGTATATGCGCCGTCTGGGTCGAACGCACGACGTGAAAGAGATAAGTTTTTCCATACGGACATTCTACCCTTTTTCCACCCGACCTGTACTCAGTACATATTTGGAGGTGACTTTAACTGTGCTGTAAATCCTGACGATCATCAAGGTGGATTCTATCCCACACAGGCTGCTCTCTCAACGCTACTCGCTCGGATGGGATTCAGTGACATTGTCCCTCCTACACATGGTACGCACTACACATACGTGACTTCGCACTCTAGGTCACGTATTGATCGTTTTTATGTAAAAACAAAGCATTTACAGAAGATTCATAAATATGAGGTCCTTCCAGTATCTATAAGTGACCATTGTGCTGTCCTATTTACGTACGAAAAATTCGCAGACGTCACCCGTTTTGGGCGGGGAACATGGCGTATGAATACTTCTTAGATACATAATGAGGAAGTGCGGTTGGATTTTGTTGTTCACTGGGGGCTTTGGTGTACTATAAAACAGCTGTATTCTTCAGTGGCAATATGGTGGGACAAATGTGTGAAACCAAACGTCAAACGGCTATTCAAAAGGCATGCATATAGCCTAGCCGAAGGACGCAGGTATACATCGGAGTTTTATGAACAGATCTTGAGGGATTTATACCAGCGGGCTGACGGAGGGGACGATGTGGTGGACAGCATAAGAGCAATAAAATTAAAACTTTTGTCCTTACTAATTTCCAGATTTAACAATCGAAATATATTGCTGCATGATAAAAGTATCCTGGCGGATGAAAAACACAGTCTCTTTACAGTTATCAAAGAACAGCGACAAATACATAGAAAGGCAATTACACGTCTTCTTGATGGTGATGGTGTTGTGGTAACAGGCCAGTCTGGGCTGATAGGCACGATTTGTTCCTATTTTCGGTGCTTGTACTCCGGACACGATATTGACTCCGCCCTACTACCAATAGTGTTGCACGACTGCGACAGGAAGGTTAGCGAGGTGAGGACTGGTTCCATAGAAGGGCCATGTGCGAATACGGAGATAACGGCTATTGCACGTCACTTGCCATCACATAAATCACCTGGAATTGACGACATACCTTACAAATTTTACAAACACTACTGGGATATAATTGGTGAGGACTTTTGTGACGTCGTCAGGGATGTGCTTAGTAGGGGAGAGTTATGATGCTCTCACAAAGAAGGATTGCTTGTCCTAATCCCCAAAAAGTCTCGCCCGACAACACCGGCTGATTATCGACCCATCACACTTTTGTGTACTGACTATAAAATAATTGCTCGTTTTTGTGCGTCTCGTTTGAGAGTGGGGCTGATTGATGTTATTGGGCAGGGTCAGACATGAACTGTTCCAGGACGGTCGATTGTACAGGATGTGCTTGCTCTGCGTGATGTCCAGCTGCTTTCCTCTCTACAAAACAAGCCGACAGCGTTTTTAAATATTGACATGGAAAAGGCGTTCGATAGAGTGAATCATCGCTACTTACTAGCCGTGATGCGACACTTCAATTTTCCGGCTGAAGCAGTCAAATGGGCAGGGATTGTGTGTCAGGAGATTTGGTCGAGGCCTTTAATCAATGGATATTTAGCGCCACCAATGCCAATCAAAAGTTCTGTCCGACAGGGGTGTCCCATGTCGATGATATTATTCACCATTGCAATAGAGCCACTTTGTAGAATGCTGTGTCATAAACTGGAAGGGTTTCCGGTTGCCCAGATGTCATTTAAACTAAATGCCTATGCAGATGACGTAACCTGTGTAGTTCGTTCATAGCAAGAAATTGGCGACGTTGCTGAATGCCTGGAGCTTTATGGTAGAGTTTCCAATTTATGAGTCAATATTGCGAAAACTGCTGTCCTGGACCTTGCGGTCGCTGGTGAGACAATTGGTGACTGCGGTCCTTTCCGCCGAGCGGACACTATTAAAATATTGGGAGTGTATTTCCAGGCGGATATCCCCCGGATGCTGCAGTATAATTGGGAATTGGTGGTGAATAAGCTTCGTGCTCGCCAAATTGAAATGTGCTTTCGACGAACTAATCCTGTGCAAATGGTTACACTGGTGAATACGTTTTTGCTTTCCAAGCTGTGGTATGTTTCCCATTTTCTTCTTCTACCGAATTTTTATGCTGCTCAAGTACTCAAATATGTTGGTCATTTGATATGGAAATCACAACTGTTAAAATTGGCTCGGGCGCAACTGTACCTTCCTCCATTGGAGGGGGGCCTTGACCTTATCAACCATGCCGTCAAGTGCGAGGCAATATATCATTCGACAGCTTTTGACACCGTTCTCCGTGAATCAGACATTTATGCAGCGTTGCAGATTTCCGTCTGGTCTACAGCTGGTCGCCTGCCAGCCCCGTTTCGCCGAGCTAGAGACTCTCTTGCCACTCTTATACGGTCCTTACCTGAAGAGTCTGAAGCATCTACAAAACGATTCTACCAGCGGGCAATGACATTTATATCGGCCGTCCCGGCAGTTGTCCTTCAATCTCCAAATATTCGTTGGCAAAGAACTTGGCGTGCAGTGGCAGACAAAAACATTGCGTCAGATTTACGTTCGGATGCCTATCGCTTTTATAATGATATTGTCTCCACACAAAAATGGAAGTATGCAATCAGGTTGGCTGATGACTCTACTTGTGATTTATGTGGAGCTACAGACACTGCATTACAAATACTGATTTCCTGTACGTAT
>PNEQ01053866.1:0-15464 GCA_003012365.1 Medauroidea extradentata | reverse complement strand
AGGGGCTTCGCTTCTCTTAAGTGTTTTTCGGGCTCAAGCCATTTCTTCAGCTTAACCCACTGGGGGGGTTTTGTGCCCCAGGACCGCTTCACTGGCAGGCCTTAAGCTTTGTTGGTTTTCTGTTCAGTATTTTCTATGGTGAGTAAACATCAGCAATCGTCACCCAGTTTTTCATTGTGTTACTCACCCAGTTACCTAAGTTAATTACCCTAAAGTGTGTCGGGGCGTGGAGACTGGCCCTAAAACAATCCTCCGAAGACAGTCAAGAGGGTGCTGAAGTCGTCTGTCTGGTATGTAGCCTGCCCCATTGGTCGTTGACCCTGAGGTCCACAACACTATTGTGTCGGAGGGTTTTCCCCGCGGCTACCTGCTGTACCCTTCTACCTTCTATCCCTTTTCTCAGCTCTCCCTGCTAGCCGGCCCAACCCCTGTTTCCATAGCACCCATATCCTGTCCGACGCACCCACCGCGTCATTCATTTTATCCTCCACCCTCATGGACGTGTCAGTAGGATAGCTAATGTAATGTCATTGAGAAGATTTCTAAAATTCTAGGTTTCTGCACCTGAAAGACAATTACAAAATGCCAATTAGAGGATCCCCCAATTTTGACAGGCTATACAAGCTTAAACCATTGATATATTCACATGAATGCTGTGTTTTATATTCTTTCAATCCAAGCAGATTCATAAGTATTGATGAGAGCATGGTTGTTTCAAAGTCTGGATAGCTGCTCGTGCGATAACTGGTTACATGCTAAGTTTTAGCATTTACGAAAGCAAAAGTGTACTGAACTGTGAAAGTTTGTTACGGGAAAAAGTAATAATGGCACTCTCAACTCCTTTCCAAATGTTAGGATACTGTGTATTTTTTGATAGATTCTTCACGAGTTTCTCATTGCTAGCCAAACTGTTGTCAAAAAAAATTGTGTATGGTTCAACAAACCGGAGTAGAAAAGTGATAATAAAAACTAAAAATGTGAGAAAGTGATTTTGCTACGAAATGTGATATTTCTGTAGTCAGATGGAAAGATAGAGGGACAAAGGCTGTTACTTTAGTCAGTAATATGCTCCCACAAGAAAGTGTCCAGGGGTAAGAACATCAAACTCTGACGGATCTGGAGACAAAGGACATAACGGACGGGAGTTGAGAACAGCGGAAATCTCAGCAAAAAGGGTTGCAAGTTCCTCCAGGGTAAGTATTTGATCTCCAATAACACGTTTCATATGTAGTTTGGCTGATTTAACAGCCGCCTCCCAGAGGCCACCAAAGTGAGGCGCTGCTGGAGGATTAAATTGCCACACAATGTTGAGATCTTGCAGGTGAGCTTGCATATCCTTCCATGATGGCGCAGTGAAGAGTGCTTGATGAACCTCTTTCAAATGTCTACTTGCCCCAATGAAGTTAGTACCTTGGTCAGAACATATAACACATGGGGTACCTCTCAATGATACAAACCGTTTAAGAGCTGCCAGGAAAGCTTTGGTACATAATGATGTTACAGCTTCCAGATGCACTGCTTTTGTTGACATACACACAAAAATGCACATAGCTTTTTATATTGGAACCTTCCATGATTTTGTTCGCTTTGTTGAAATGGTCCTGCAAAATCCACGCAGACCTTCAAAAAGGGACGTACCTGAGAAAATCTCACAGCCGGGAGATCTCCCATGAGAGGTGTGAGAGCCTTGGCTGAACACTTGAAGCACTTAATACACTGATGCACATGCAGTCAAATAATCTGTCTAGCACTTAATATCCAAAATTGTCTTTGGACTAGAGATTGTACTGCTTGAGATCCAGCATGGAGATACTCCTCATGGTAATGTTTTACAATTAACAATGACAATGACCTCCTGGAAGAAGTGTAGGATGTTTGCTCTCTTCAGGTAGCGCCGAGTGCTGCAAACGACCGCCCACCCTGATGACTCCCAGAGGATCGAGAAATGGGTGCAAGTGCCGTAACTTCTTCGAACATTCATTCTTAGCAAGTAATTTTAAGTCTTCTGAGAAAAGGTTACGTTGAACAACTCGAATCAAAAACATTAATGCTTCCTTCAATTCGTCAGCACTTAACCACTCTGATTTACAATGAAACTTTTTCATGAATGCTGATTTAGCTCTGAGTATCCATGCTGTCACCCGCTTGAGTTTAGAGAATGAAGAAAACTTTTCCAGTAATGCCAGCAAATTAACATCACATTCTTGAACTGCTAAGACTTGTGCTCCTTGACGTTTGCACTCAGTAGTATCCGTCGGGTCAGGTGTCTGGATTTTAGTCACAGGCCATGTATCTTCAGAGTTCTTCCAACCAATTAGGACCATAAAACCAGGCTTCACTGTTTATCAGTTCATCAGGGAACACACCACGTGAGGCTATGTCAGCTGGGTTGCAACTTGAGGGTACATAGCGCCAAGAGCTGGGGGCAGTGTTGACTGAATTTCAGATACTCTGTTAGCAACGGCTTAAATCTGTGCGGTGATTACCTTAACCAGGACAGAACAGTCAAAGAGTCTGATCACATGTTGATGTTCATAGGATGAATCTTAGCAGTGAACATCTTACTCACCCACTGCCATAACCTAGAGAGAAGTAAAACACCTGACAACTCAAGCCTAGGAATTGAATGTGTTTTTAATGGTGCAACTTTCGACTTTGCTTAACTAGAAAGGTTGAGACAGTTCCAGATTTTTGGACAATGCGAGCATACACCACAGCAGCATAAGCCTTTTCAGAGGCATCACAGAATCCATAAAAGTCTATACTCTCTGCATCATCCCAGTCAATGTGGCGTGGAATTTTCACTTCAGTTAGGACGTCTAGTGTTCCTTTGAAACGTAGCCACTGTTGACAAATATCTATGGGAACAGGCTGATCCCATTCTAAATCCAGAGTCCACAATGTTTGCAACAATATTTTACCTCACATGACAACAGGGATGACCCACCCACATGGGTCATTGGGTCATATAAGCATGCAATTGTTGACAAAATACCCCTTTTGGTTGTGGAAGATTGGGGTACATTAACATAATATGTAAATTCGTCATTCTCAGGGCACCAGTGAACGCCAAGCACCTTAACAGCCGGACTACTTTCTTGATCACGGTTATTCAGAATTTCTCTCTGAGATGCAGGCACATTATCAAGTAGGACTGTACAGTTGGATGTCCACTTGCGTAGTTCAAATCCCCCTCATTGTAGTAGTGAGACTAATTCTGCCTTCAATATGACTACCTCTTCCAACGTGTTAGTCCCTGTGACCACATCGTCCCCAAACACATCTCGAGCTGCCAGGGAAAAGTCTTGCCCCTCGTCACTTGCTAATTGCCTCAATGTTCTTAATACTTGGTAAGGAGAAGCTGACAATCCATAAGTGACGGTATTTAACTTGTAGAGCTGTACTTCATCTTGAGGAGACGGTCGCCAGAGAATACATTGATACTTGCAATCCTCAGGATGTATTCGTATTTGCCTGTACATTTTACAAATGTCAGCAGTAAAAACTACACGCAGCATTCTGAAATTTATGATAAAATATCAAACTTCCTTTTGCGACTTTTGCCCATTGTTAAGTACATCATTTAATGAAATGTCATTTGATGATGTTGCTGAACCGTCAAAAACAACACGCAGTTTAGTGGTTGAGCTATCTTTAATTACTGCATGATGAGGAATAATATATGCTACATCAGGATTTGTGATAGGACTTGAGCAAACTTGAGTTTGTGTGCACTCAGTAGGCTGAATATGTGGTATGTGTGACATGTGGCCCAGTTCTTCGTACTCTCTTAGGAACTGAGTGTAAGCACTTGCAAGCTCTTAGTGTCTGCTCAATTTGTCTTCCAGGTGTTCATACCTGATACGTGGGTGTTGAAAGGATTCTCCTAATTTTGGTTGTTCTTCTTTAAATGGCAAACGTAGCACATATCTACCATCGGAGTCTCGAGTATGAGTTGATTTGTAGTGCTCCTCACATTTCTTTTCATCTACTAATAGTACATTTGTGGTAGGCACCTCTTCTATTTCCCAAAACCGTTGGAGATGAACATCCAAATTATTTCCTCTTACCAAAAATGACACAGAAGGACTAGGAGCAGGTTCAGAAGCAACCCTGCCGCTCACAACCCAGCCAAACACAGTATGAAATGCGTTGGGCTCACCTACAACCTTCCTGCCAGTCATTGCATCACTTACAATGTCCGCAGCTAGCAACATGTCTATAGGCCCAGGAACATTGAAGCAGGGATCAGCTAACTTTAAATCTTGCAGATGACTTACAGCACTCTGAGCAATTTTTGATGCAGGCATGGGATGTGTGATCTCTTTCAAAATGGATGCTTTGACATCAAAACTCATGTGTTGAGAGTTATTAGGTTTGACAAAACAATGCACAATTCCTCTGGATCCAGATACAGGGGTCTGCCCAACACCAGCTAGATCTATTTGGTCTTTGTGGCGGCACAGTCCTAACTGCTGGACACATCTTTCAGATATGAAAGATACCTGTGATGCACTATCTAGCAAAGCTCTTAATATCTGAAACTGCCCACTGCTGTCTCTAATCTGTACCAAGGCTGTTGAGAGCAAAATTGTAGTTTGTCTTTCCTGATGGTTAGACAAATGTAGTGTTTGGCTCTGGGATTGAGTGTTTTCTAAAGTAGAAACCTCAGATTTTGTATGTTCGGTTGCTGCCTGCTGCCCACGAGATGAATCATGACTGAAATGAAGCAATGAGTGATGCTTCTTTTGACACTGTCTGCACGTGAATTTTGACATACACTTTAGTGCACTGTGATAGCGCTTCAAACAATTGCAACACAATGATTGTTCCCTCACAAACCTGACTCTATCGTGAATAGACTTGGCGAAAAACTGGTCACATTTACTCAATTGGTGTTTCCTCATTGCACAAGGGATATTTTACGTCATTTTCAACAGCAACAAGTGATGTACCTTTACTCTGTATGTGTTTAGGAACAACCTTTATATTGGGTGCTGAAAAGTTATTTTTTATACTGCGTGTGCTCACTTATTGTACATTCTCATTAGCCACGGCGTAATGTTCCAAGAATGCTAATAAGGACTCACAACTTGGCAAATCTTGATCAACAGACAATTCAAACTCTTGACGAAGTGAAGGCTCAATTTTTTCAAGAAGAATATTTAACAATAAAAGACTCCATTCAGAGACTGGGAATTTTTCAGCACTCAAGGCATTTAGGTTTTCATGCACAACACTGATAAATTTTAACAATGATTCTGGAGGGCTGGTACCAACTCTTGGCAGATGAAATATATTCTGAACATGTAATGTGGCTGTAATACACAAATTTTTATACCGCCTTTCCAACATTGACCACACGACATTATAGTTTATGTTAGTAATTGGTAGATTGCTCACCTATTCCTTAGGCTTACCCTTTAGACATCCAATCAAATAGTGCAACTTCTGGACATCAGATAGAGATGCATATTGATGGAAAAGCTCTGAAAAGGAGGCCCACTCAGCACGGTTGCCCGAAAATACTGGAAGAGGTAGACGTGGCAATACTGAACGAGTACCTGTATCTGGCCCGCGAGAGGTTATGTCGGCTAGCTTAACTGTACATCTGTTATACTGAACACGCAAATGCCGGTAAACTTTCAAAGCTCATAAAAGCATCTTTGATACCTTGTAAAGATCTGGACTCTGGTTTTGGCGGGACAGCGATCAAAGCAAAGTAATTCGCGAAAAACTTGTCTCGTTTTAACGATACCTCATCCAGTACTATCACAAACTCTTCAAGTTTATCCGTATTTTGCTCCGCTTCATTTAACAACTGGTTAGCTTCTTCTAATTTGGCAATAGCAATACAATTAATTGTAAATCAGTTGTTTTCTGCGCCATGGCGTAATGTATCACTTTGTTTTAGTTTCATAGTTTAAAACACGAATCTGGTTGCACACATCTCAATCCGGCCCGGAGGACCAATAATGTTTTACTCTTTTGAAGTGAAGGATAGCACAAATAAAACACCAACTCCCGTTCTTTAAATTTGTTAGTTTTTAATTGTACATGAAGAAAATAATGCAGTTTTCTTATTTTATAAGTGCATTTATTTTGTACATTCTGTAACGTTAAATTCGTTCTACATCAAAACAGTAAATCCTATAATATTTTGGTATAGAAACCTCTATTTGCACAAAATATTCTTTACATATTTCCAACGTTTTTATGCGGAATTTTACTGTTAAATATGTAAAGAATATTTTGTGCAAATAGAGGTTTCTATATCAAAATATTACAGGATTTACTGTCTTGATGTAGAACGAATTTAACATTACAGAATGTACAGAATAAATGCACTTATACAATAAGAAAACTGCATTATTTTCTTTATGTACAATTAAAAAGTAACAAATTTAAAGAACAAAAGATTTTATGCACCAGGCGAGATTTGAACCCACAACCTTCAGATTACCCTACCCCTGAGCTACCGAAACACTTATAAATGCAAGTGGATAATTACTTTATACAAATGCAAGTTGATAGTAAATATATAACGTATTTTACGCAAATCGTATATTTATGGTTTCATATTGCTAACAGCAATAATTTGCATCTTATTAGGCTTGATAAAATATTATTGCTGTATGTAAATGTCTTATATGGTACAATAAACACGCAATACGAGATTTATTGCTCACAAAGTTTGAATTTGACCGTTTTAGATTAAGTACCTAATGCTTATTACTAAATAAATTATCAGTGTATACTTATAATAAGTTTTTAGTGTAAAATATCCATTAAAGGATTATAAATGTTATAAGGATTATTAAGTTGAACTTTTCCAAAACTTAAAACTGTTTATTTCTTGATTTGTACGTTTTTTTAAAGGATAACTATATACCTGTACCCACAGTCTAAGGCCATGTCTGTACCCAGAAGTCCTGGGAGAATTAAGCCTTTATATTTGAGCAGCCGAGTAATTATTTGAGCCATTTAAGTTGAACTGATATTTGAACCCTGAGGATAGTTTTTAATCATCTGGAGTGCTACTATTTGATTGGTAATTAATAATTTTAACTTAAAGACACAATTTCAGAAATGTGTGATTTTGAATGCTATGTTTTAATTTTAATTTTCAGTCAGTTTCCTCTCATTATAAGCTTTGTTTAGGCGGTCTACACCTACCTGCAACTTTTACAACTTCTACACCCAAACTGCAACATCACGTTTTTCTTGCCGGAAGTGACGTTCTGGTTATTACAATCAAACCGTTCAGGCGGCGGGTGTAACTGCAACTTCCACACCCGGGTGCTACACCTTAGGTTTGTTTTACTCGCGCTTGACCTAGCGTCTCTCGCGTCTCCCTGGAGTTGGTGGAGTTGGAATAATGTTGACCCAGGTCAGAGGGAGTTGTACTCTTAAAGGGCGAAGGAAAATGCTTTAGTGCGTGCGTGCATTTCTTTTTGTGATGGCCGAACTAGTAGAAGTTACTGGGAATATAATAGAGAATGAAGAATCATCATGTACGAAATAAATAATTACATTCTGCTGTAAATAACACCATTCCTTCATCATCGGCTATATTATTTCCATCATTTTCCAACGTTGTTTGGAGTAATAAGTTATTCTCATTCATGTCACTACGAACGTTAACAGACCACGATGTAGCAGACTGGCGTGAAAACGTCTAGCAGACGATTTGCCCCCACAACTCTACCTCGCGAGGTGGAGCGGCAGGAGCACGACCTACTTGACCTGGAGGCGCTTGACCTGGCGAGTAAAACGGACCCCCGCCATATTGTTTCCGGTAAGTAAAACGCCTAGGAGTGCCCCGGGAGGCGAGATTGGAAAACATGTCACATTTTGCTCAGCAGTGGCTCTTGGCTCCCAGACGCCCGCGCATGCGCACTCGCCGCCACTCCCTAGAGCTGCGCAGTGGCTTGATACAGACCCCCACCGCATTCGCACCACTCATTTGGCTGTCCACAAAGTGCGGCTGTGTATCAGTGTGCAGAGCAACAGTCCTTGTACCAGCCTTGTACAATATTTGGCTAAGGCGGACACAGGTTTATTAGAAAACTACTCAATATACGTGTGTGATGTCTGCGTAGTAATAGCATCCAAATAATAGTACACACGTCTGTACCCGTTTCAGGTCCTCCCTTTTTATCTATTTTTTTGTCAAAAATAGCGTAGGACGTACATGGTGTTTTCGCGGTTTTTCAGAGGGCTGTGTACCGAATGTAATTTTCCGCGTTTTAAGTCACTAAGACCTTCCAATAAATTATCACAAAATTCTTCAGGTGTAGTTACAAGTTCTAGAAGTTGACATCTATCTGTTGATAACCATTGTTTATATTTGACTTCTTCACAGATTTCAAATGCTCCAATATCTCAACTTCCCTAACTTGTTCGTTGCCAGGACACATTTCACATTGTGAAGTAATAAACTTTTCATTATTTAAATCACAAACCATCTTACTCAGGAGTTCTTTGTAATCAAGTTTACTTTTTATAGCTGCAAGCATAAGTTTAACATTTTGGTGCATTTTACATACACACACAGAATGAGTACCAGCAGAACCTGCAAGTACACAATATTTTAGTCGTAACTCTGCAAATTTTGAGAATCCTATTTTAATGTTAGGACTATTATCTTTAAACGCAGAGTACAATTCCTTGAGGTTACCTAGCACAAGTCTTTTTTGGATGTTAGTTTTTACAACATCTTTTCTTACAGACATACAATCTTTCTTCCCAGACATCAAACGACTATACTCGTCATTTTCGTAAAATGTTCGCACTTTCATGATGGTTAACTCGTCCAACTTTTTACCCACTTTTTTACTCAAAATATCAGGCAAAACTCCATCCTCTTTTTTCAGGTTATGGGTCAATCGAACTAAGTACTGACTAGAATTAAATTCAGTCTGAATTTTTTTCATGCTCCAACTTTTAGGCAATAAGCTGAGAATTCCTACTTTCTCTTTTGTAGTTTCTGCAGTTCTGAACTTTTTTCTAAGTTCCTCGATAAGTAATTTGTATTCACTACCTAAATTTTGTAAATAATTGCAGTTCGTGTCCTCTTCATCTTGCAATGATGTTTCTAAATTGAAAGATTTGCTTATCAGATACAACTGCAGCAATGTTAGACACCTTCTTTTTTAAAATTGGTGGTCTAGCACACTTTGAGTGTTTCTGTATTTTCACTGGAGATACACCAAGTGCTGAACATGCTATATTAACTGACTCTACCAAAACACATTCTGGTTCAAACAAATCATGTGGTTGTTCAGTGTCATCACCTGAAATATGTGAAGTAGTTTGTACTTTTTGTAAGCACTTGGAGCACAAAGCTTTACCAGGAATCAAACTAACCTGAGTGCAGTTTGCTGCAGTTGTGGGGGCTATTTCTCTAAGAGATTGTTTAACAGTTTTCTTCTGAAGTTGGTAGGGATCACAACAACATTTTCCATGAATATGAAAATATTTGTCCAGATATATTTTTTTTTTTCATGATACGTACAAATATTTTTTATGTTTTCACAACCTGATCTCAAAACTAGGAGTTTTTTTTTTTTCATCACTAACATCACTTATTGTTTTGAGTTCTGATGATCTACTATAAGCTAAATTATGACATACCTCTCTAACGAATATCCCAATTGAACACTCTATTCTTCTAACATGACATCACTCCATAAATAAAATAACTCGGTTAATATTGCTTTTGTGAAATTAGAAACATCACTGAGAAAAAATATCAACATAAAGTTCTGTTCAACTTTCGGGTTATATATACTGCATTAATAAAAATAATTAGTACCGGTATTGAACAAACAGCACTGAAAAAAAATGTTATTTCCCCTCTGAGCGCAACTGCTAGCTTGCTACTAAAGCTGTCTACTGACAAGACTTGTAGGTATTCACTATCTAATGTTGTGCACAGCTCAGACTTGCTGCACATCAGCAGATAAGCATGCCTCAGCATGCAAGGCAAGCACAACTGATAAGTCTACCACAAACGATGCTTCGAGTGTCCTTGAGGTGACACACGCACTTTAAACTAATCTATGTATTGTGGCACATGCAATTCATTCCAGGTTGTATAAATAATTTTCCCTTTACTTAAAACGAGTACTCAATTATTAATTTTATATTTTAATTATTTGTACTGAAAAATAAACATTTCAGCAGTCCTTCATATTTCATCATATTCTAAGCTCTGTAACTTTTTTGGTACTCAAAGTAACAAAGCAAACTATTTTTTCTTTTAAAGAGTATCATGGAGGCTTTATAAATCATATTAGTTAAGATTTTTAAAGTTGGTCCCACATTATAAGCTTTTTTGTCCTGAAAATGCCATTTTTTTCGATTTTCAGGAATTTTTTTTATAGTGTGGGACTGAGAGTATCATGATGTTTTTGCTGGCACACGAAGTAACCATAGGGATGAATCACAGTAAAAAAAATTCAAGTTGTTCCTCAAAGTCCTACATAAAATTTTTAATACTTCAATTTACTGAAAATCGAAAATTTTTTGGTTAATTTCATAAATTTACAAAGTAGTGAAGATGGCAAAAAATTTCTTATATCAAGAAATCAAAAAAATGTTCATTCAATCAGCTTTCCAATGATATGTGTACGAGGTGTGTAGCTCTTAAAACAAAAAAGTTATGGCTTATCAAAAAATACCCCAAAATTATGGTTTTACACCATACTTACAACAGAAAATTAGCTATATTTCAGAATGTATTGATACTAAAAATTTAAAAATTTGAGGTTCTTCTTGGGAAAGTAAGTCGTGAACGTCAACTAAGTTTCAGGAAAATAAAAAATCGTGCAGCAAAAAAAATAATTTTAATTTGTATATTTGTTGTGGAATGACCAAATGTTATCCAATCTGAGGAAGCATACTGTCTACATTATATAATATATGTTACACCACAAAACCTAACTTACTGTACATACGACGTAATGGAAATTTCAGGGTATTTTTTATCTAAAAAACTAGCGTTACATCAAACACAATGTCACAATTTACTGAAGTTACTCAAGGTGGGAGGGTGTAATGTAAATGTTTCACAAATTCACGGGTACGGTAACCAGAACTAGAGAAAGAACGAGTATATCAATCACCCCTCTATTGACCTATTTCTTTCAATTTATTTGCATGACCATACGTATGCAGGGGAAAAAGTGTGACCTTCTACCGACCCCATATGTGGGAAACATGACGCCTCCGTTATTATGCATGTATTTGTGTTCCTGTATGTCTGTAGCGACCCATCGTAGTGAATAAAGAACCTGAATGAAAAAGGCTCACGTGACCGAACACGCTCAGACACGCCGTTACTGCGAATAAGTACTCGAAGTCGGAGCATTATGACAATGCCAACGTGTAGGCAACCGAATTAGCAAGTACACTGTGACATACATTGGAAATTCCACTACCTACCAGCGATGTGCAACCCTGCATATGTGTTATCATGCATAGGAGTTGAATCTGGAAAGTCAATGATGATGTATTCGTAGTAGACGACTTATCACCACTTCACACATGTTCATCAACGTAACATTCACGGTCGTTGCACGTCCTTACTGCGATGGTTGCTTAATTATTGTCATTGATTTAAGTCTGACTACCGTCACACGCGAGCTTTTCTGCCATTTGCAGTCCATCCTGTATAACTAATTATGTCTGGAACTATGGAAATCTTTACTCATGTTTGGCAGAAAGATAGTGCGCACGAGTGAAGCGAAGTCCGCGAGCCACATTTTTTTATTCTGTTGGTGGCAGTAAAATGGTAAGCCATATGGGTAAGACGGTAGCGCATCAGGAATATTATCGCCTTTATATGCGTGGAGCACTTAATTAGCGCACAGTGTTTTTGTTGCATTTTTCCCAATGAAACGTAAGCGGCGGCCCTGTCGTTTTATTTGTGAAAATTATTATGTAACGTGAAACCTATGCTATTGTTTCTGTTTTCCAAATAAGGTTGGTATTTTGCTAGTTATAGCAATATGAAATAACCCTTTTTTTTTTTTTTTTTTTTTTTTTTTTTTTTTTTTTTTTTTTTTTTTTTTTTTTTTTTTTTTTTTTTTTTTTTTTTTTTTTTTTTTTTTTTTTTTTTTTTTTTTTTTTTTTTTTTTTTTTTTTTTTTTTTTTTTTTTTTTTTTTTTTTTTTTAAATAGAAAGAAACGCCTTTGGGAATTTTTAAAATCATACAAAGTTTGAAAGTTGCCGTATTTTGTTACAGTTGTTAGGAATACTTTAGCTGTTCCGTATATTACAAATCACGCATGACACTCTAAATTGCTATTCGTATGCTAAGCGAGAATTTCTCTTAGTCACCGTGTCTGAGTAATGTGTGCAAAAAGTAAACAATTTTTGTTTCTTACTTGCGCAAAGACTTGTTCGGAGAGCACACAACGCTTCGATAAAAATTACCTGTGAGATTGAGATGTAAATTGTTAATGTAGACAGACATGTTCAGATAAGTTACTGGGGCGTCTAGCAAACATAGGCCTAGATATTATTTTTTTAATTTAAATATTTTAGTATAAAATTAAATATACGAGTTCCAATATCAGAAGACCACACAAATTATGCGTCACTTGGTCGTTCGTAGCTGAGATTCTCCCAATAGCTATTGTGAGCAATGTTTCAACTATAATCGACAGTTGATTATTAGAGTAATGTTAAATAGCCAATAAACGATTGAATGTTCCAACATAAATTATTTCCACATTCCATTTTCAGGTATTTACGGCCATCTATTGGTTAGAAACTATTTTTTCCTCAAATAAGTTTTGTTGTGATTCATTTAGGAAAATGTTTAGTTGATAGTGGCAGTTGTCTTAACTAGCTATTTGCAACTGTTTTATTGTGCTGCAGGCAGGAATGACTGCATGACAAGAAGTAACATTACTAACGTCCACGTAATTTAACGTATATTAGCACAAACATATTGAGCTGTAAGAAAATGCTTACGACAGATGATGAAAACGAGTGAAGTAGTCATTTTGCTGGTTGCATTTACCTATAACGTAAGTCTTAGTAGGAAGTAAGCTTTCTAGTCCCTTTTTGTAATGTTACTGTAGATATAAATAGAGCCTTGCTTATTAAATTACCTTAACTTATAAACAAGAACTGAATAACGGATAGAACTGATTGTTTAAGCACCAAAAATTAAATGAATACGGCGATGCTAGTTAATAAAAACACATGAAAAGAAATGGACGGCAATATAGAGTGGCACTGACATTTTCTAATTCTTAAAAGGGCTATAAACGTTTTTATGCTCAATTCAGTATGTACTTAATTACTATGTTACGCAATAAGCGGTGGTAATACCACAATAAACGGATGCTTAAAAAAATTTCCGTAACTTGTTACCGAGCAAAACCCTTAGGGTATGTACAGAAATCATATTAGGTTTGATGGTAACGCATCTAAGGCTGGTATTCCTAAACAATAAGTTAGGGTCTACTTAAGCACTACCATCTCAGGTGCAAGACAAGCAACGACAGAGACCAAACTCGCTGTGCGTATACCGGCCTAGTGTCGAACTACATGCGTGTCAGCTGCATGAGCCTGCTAGCTCCTCCCACTAGGTTTGCCAAGAGCCACAGCCGCTCGAAATGTGACATGTTTTCCAATCTCGCCCCCGGGAGCTGACAGAGACGCCAGGTCAAGGCGAGTAAAACAAACCTCTTCTACACCACCTCTGCGAGGTGGAGTAGTTTGGGTGTAGAAGTTGTAAAACAGAATTCGGCGCTATTTTCGAAACATGTTACAAATAGCTGTGTGTCTTAAGAAGTTGGCTTTCCAGTTTTGAATCAGAACATCTGCAATATAGTAACAATTGTATTCTGCTTCATCTGGGAGATGTGTAAAATAAAATTTCTATTTGTATTGCTATTTTTAGTAACATTTATGGGTTATGTTACTACTTGTAATGAATAAGCCTAATTAGGGTACCAACTCGTTAAACTAATAAAATTAATTTAAGAATTGAATTCCTTCTCCAGTAGAACTACCTGTTGTGTGACGTGATGTATGAAATGAACTGCATAAAGGTTATACATTAAGGTTAAGAGGGCCAAAAATGTTATTAAAATTTGTAATTCGATCAAAACACTATACAGATTTGCTCAAGTAGGTGCTGTAACGGCTCGTTTTATCATCGGATTCATCACCTGCATCTGTCTTTGCCTGCATTCAGATATCTCGCAATATTTACAATTTACTGCCATGTCACTAATGGCGTATTCAAATTGACTGCTCCGAGAGCGCACCCAGTGCGCCCTGAAAACTGAAAATATGCAATAGCCACGTGATTGCACGCAACGAGTGCGTATTGCGTATTGTTATGCTCCAACAACTGGAACACATCACATTTACAGTGCAAAACATTTGTGACAACAAATTACTTGAAACACGAAATTCTTTTACTCTAGGTACTCCAAAGCGGCCAAAATTTAATCCTACGAAATTTGAGAGGTTACTTTCCTACCATTTTTCTTCTTGATCAATCGGTAAATAGATGCGCGGACGACTCGGTCCTACTAACCTTAACTATAGTTTCAATAACGAACACAGTTATTAAATAATCACAGTATGTTTGCATCGCATACACTTATTTGCATTTTTAAAGTTCCGGACAGTCATATAATTGCGTAATTTCCCCCACAGAAAACATTTTCTTTTGTTTACTCAATCACAGGTCGCCGCCATAATTGCACTCACTTGCAGAACCACAGAGTACAAAAGGGAAGGGATGTTAGATGGTAACTTCAAAATCCTGGTACTAACGCCATAAAAAACCTGGTACTTTCAACAAAAACCTGGTACAGGTAAAAAAAAATTACGAATGCTTACAGGCATAAAAAAGACGACGTTCTAAAACAAGTTTTAATTTTTTTTAGGGGAAAATTTAAGAATGCTCTTAGTTAACAGAAAATCAGAGGTTCACATCTACCATAGATGTACACAAGTATGTGTTGCCAACACCCAACAGGCAACAGTTTGCAGTAACCTGCAATAACTTGACGCGGGTCGCCCCTGACCTCCCCTGATCTGAGCCCGTCGTGCGCATCAAGCCCAAACGGAACGGTCCGAGGCGGCCTGGGCTTGTGCATATTGGAACGCACCCGCCCACGTGCGCGACGAGGTAGCGGCGCCTAGACGCCGCCCCCGCGACGTCGAGTGGACACAATATGTACCTCGGATCCAGAAAACGGCCATCCATTGGTAGGAAAGTGCCCCCCTGGACGGAAACTCTCAGTATATGACAGCAAACCCAACTCTCTTGTTTTAGCAACCCAGTGCGATCCCCGTCAAGGGGGATCACGCCACCAACCTGGAATAGCCATACGAGGCTAGGGGAAAGTGTGGTTCCAGTGTAACTTAGCTAATATGACCTTTGTCGTGCATAACCTCCATGTGTCGCACAAACACCCCTATGCCTC
>PNEQ01053865.1:0-15470 GCA_003012365.1 Medauroidea extradentata | reverse complement strand
CAAGTAATAACTGCAACTCTACAATTCATATTTTAATGCCGTGAATTAGATACAGTATTTTTTATTCATTGTCAACGTTATTCCTTACAATTTTTTTTGTCATATAATTTTGTTATTTTTTGAGGGTTCCTGAGATTGTATTCGTAGAATCGCTACCTTCGTTAAATCCAGGGTTCGTAAAATCGGGGGTTTAGTGTAGGTAAACCAGCAACATGGCTCTTCCAACCAAGGCCCCCTTAAGGCGAAGAACAGCTTGGGCTCGTCTTCGAAAGTTTCCTCAGCGAGAAAACCACCATGCTCAACTCCAGCAGCAGCAACCAAGATCAGAAATGCTACTCCCAACTCAATTCCAGCAAAATGCTCTTAGAATCTATGGTTAAACGTCAGGTCATACGTAGATTCCCAAGAACAGAGCATAGTGTAACTCCTGACATCACGGTCACAGCCAACCGCCTCGCTCGCTTATCCCCTTCTCTCTATTACTGCGGCCGAGCGCCTCGTCTCACTGCGGCCGAGCGCCTCGTCTCACACGTGCCCCTCTTCCCGTCTCCTACACCACTAGCTCGCCTTGCCAGCGCTCCACGTGGCTAATGCGCACAACATCTTTAAAAGCAACCAAACAAATATACAACAAATACAATATAGGTATGCACTTACAATTCAAATATAAATTACTATTAAAGAGAGAGTGTGTGTGTGTGTGTGTGAGTGTGTGTGTGTGTGCGTGCGTGCATGTGTGTGCATGCGTGCATGCATGCGTGTGTGTGTGAGAGAGAGAGAGAGAGAGTGAGTTAGAAGTTTCAGAACCCATATTAAATACACGCATACAATGTGTTTACAAAATTGTACCGAAGTTATAATGGATGACATCAATCCAAGCCTACTTTATGCTGAGATCCAAAGTATCTTAACCCATAATGCTTTGTATTTTTATTCATAACTAATTTTGGGCGATAGTCACTTCCATCATTTTTGTACTGGACTCTTCATTACTTAAGTACAAATAAATACTACGTCAAAGCAATCTTATATGCTAACATGTTACTTTGGTACATAATAAATGGCAACACGGTGATTGGTGAAGCGTAGGTGAATGTCAGTACTTTTAGGTTAACAAAGTTAAGTGTCAAAAATCGGGGGCAAGCATTAATGGTAATTTTAGTTGGACGCATCTGCAATACGTCATCCCTCAACATCTTCCTGCACTGTGAACTCAATTTTCGAATGGGGGAATAGAACCGAATGATACTGTTTTTTCGAGGATCTTTCTTTTTTGGTGCCCCTTCATTCTTGCATTGATCCATGCTATCATATTGCCCTTCACCAGCACTAACCAAAATCTTTTCACTTCATTTTAGCCACGTATAGTAGTAATATTGTAAAGAAGAACCCTTTTTTTATGATGTTAAATTTTGTCAATTTTTCTATTCCTTATGCTCATTTGATTTGTTCCTTTCATGTTCACAATACTGTTTTTACATTAACGCAACAAGAACTCTTGAATGTGGAATAGCATTCTACAAATGCCATAACGAGCAATAATTTTTGCTGCCTTTAAGTTTATTCTTTAACGTACAGTAGAATACTGTTGGGTATATAGTTTCCTCTTATAATATTTTCCTGGTTATAAAGTTATTTTAATTTGGTCCCGTAAACTGGTTAGTAATAGCAAATTACTCAGAAACATTATGACAGGGCTGTACTGTACCAGTCGTCAAATTATGTGACATTGACACAGGTGCTTTGGCATTGTAACCATGTGAAGGAGAGAGACTATAGCATGTTCCCAGATGTTGGTGGATAGACAGAACAGGCATGGTTTGGCATAGAATGTTGAAATATTACCAGTTATTATCTTTGGAAAGTTTTTCACACCATAATACATGTACAGTAAAACCCCTTTATAACAACCCCGTCTAAAGAACTACCTCTCTATAACAACCCTTTTCTCAAGAACTGTGGGATTTTAAAATAGGGGTTTTACTGTATGTATTTTCACTACAGTAAAACAACACAGTGGTGGTACAGTTGTTTTTTCTGTATGAAGAAGGTGTTTAAACACAAATGGTTTTTTTGTATAGTCTTCGAGACAATGGTTTAAAATCCTGTTGGAAGCCTATTTTGGGGTTCGCTAGTTTGTTTTGAGTGTTGGGCACATGTTTGCTGCTGGTGCTGCCACCACCAGAGCAGTTGTCAGGAAACAGTGTGCTTGTCGTGTTTACCAGAGTGAAAATTCAGACAGTCGCTGCGAAGGGGGAGTCTGAACCAGAGCGAAGGGAGACCCGCAACAAGGTCGACGAGGACCGCAAGCACGAGATTGAGGCCGCCATCGTCAGAATAATGAAAGCGCGGAAAAGAATGCCCGTGAGTACATCCATAACCACATGTTTGGTTTGGTTGGGAGGTCCAGAAAATGTGAGCTGCATGTTTCCTTGTTCATAACATTGTTAGTTCTTAACATTTTTGTTTTAAAATAAGTATGGGTGTCGCCAGTGTTAACTTTTTGTAACAAAATGGTAAAGAACTAATTTTTTTTAGTATTATGAAACTAAAACAAAAATTAAATTAAAGTTATTTTATGATCTTTGTACAGAATGTGCAACGAAATCTTGGGACTTGTGAATTGGTATTTTGTGCTGTAAGAAAACCAAAATAGATATTTTGTTTAAATGAAAAGTTTTAAATATTTAGGATAATAACGTTTTATGTCAAATTTTTCTTTCAAATGTATACGTAATGTGAAAAGCATGGGCACTGATACAGACTGATGTTTACTTTGTTAGTTAAACAAAAATTTTATGAGCACTTGATGTCATTGTGCATTAAAATTTTGGTAAGACTGTCCACTGCTAATTTTGATGTTTCATTATTATTTCAATGCATCATGTATTTGTACAACTCTATGTCCCATGTTTTGGGGTTGTTGATGTTTGGTAACATACAGAATAATTGCTATGTAACATATAATTATGAATGCTAATTTGTTGCATGTGTTAACTCTTGTTTCCCAGCACAACGTTCTCGTGGTGGAAGTTACAGAGCAGTTGAAGAGTCGTTTCAGTCCGTCACCAGTCATCATAAAGAAGCGAATAGAAGGTCTCATTGAGCGGGAGTACTTAGCCCGCACGCCAGAAGACAGGTTCGTGCAGGAGTGTTTGTATATGGAAGAGGTTACAAGCCACTTTATGTGACAACTATATAGAACTACACTAGACTCCCGATTTTACGAACCCTGGATTTAACGAAGGTAGCGATTCTACTAATACAATCTCAGGACCCCTCAAAAAATAACAAAATTATATGACAAAAAAAATTGTTAGGAATTACATTGACAATAAATAAAACATACTGTATCTAATTGACGACATTAAAATATGAATTGTAGAATTGCAGTTATTACTTGGTAAGTTACAATATTAAAATTAAAACAAAAATAGCGAAAATCCGTTAAAAAATGCGGCAGTGACAGTTTGCAAACCGGCCTGTCTCCAACTACGACGTATTAGGATCTATATTGAGGTCGTACTATAGACGCAAAGTTCCAGCGCATGCGCATAAGCTCATTTAACTATAGTACAGCCTCCTTCTAGGCTGTTTCACGACGTCTTATATCTCTCTCGTCTCGCGCCGAATGAGTTTGCTTTTTTATACGAACCCTATAAATAATAGTGTGATATTTTTCTTTATTGCGTTAACACCATATGTAATTAAAACAATTAACTTGGCTCATAATTTGCTTAAACAATGCGTTACTGCGTGTTGTAAAACATGCGTTTCACAAGTGAGCACGATAATAGCGCTACCTATTTTCCAAGTGTAGAAACATTTGTCTCCGTGTATGTCGAACTTGGAAAATAAATAGACGTTCGTGTATTACGTAATCCCGGAACTCCTAATTTATTTTTACCGCATATACTTATTGTGAAAGTGATTATTTTCAATCACTTATACATGTAATTCTCGACGATTTTAGGTAAGAACGTCACAAAATGGCGTTTTTGGAACAACGTCGGTATATGCTACGGTGCCGCTATCTATCCGCCATCTTGTGAACGTTCGTACAGTTGCGCTATCTGTCCGCTCTGCACGCTACTAATATCTACGTTCTTGTACAATTCAACAACGTCGAGGGAATGTTTTATGTTAAGTTATATAAAACTGCGCAATGAATAAATACATCCGCTTATTCCTTCTTTCTTTGGTGAATAATTTACAAGGGCATTTTACTAGTAAGGAATGCCTACTTTTTTTTTTTTTTTTTCCCACTAAACGATACGCAAATCGGGCTATTCGCTCGTGAGAAGGCACTCGACAGCTCTGTTTTCTCTTTTATTTAGGACAACGATCGATCGTATCTACTGTTTAGCGGTGTTCTTTTGATCGCAAGACGTCTGCCTATTGATATAAATTTATATTTCAACTATCACTTGCGTTATTTTTCCGTTAAATGCTACGGGAGTCTGGCTATTCGCTCGAGAGAAGACCCTCGGAATCTCGATTTTCTCATTTTTTGGTGACAAGGTTCGGTCATATCTACCGCTCAGCAGTGTGACGTCTGGCTACTGATATCAATTTATGTTTACATACTTACATTAATTAATTTCCCGCAAAACGCTACGTAAGTTTGGGCCTAGAGACACTTTGCAGAAAAAATGCAATTTTAAAATTTTCTGTTATGTCTGTTTTTGGGTTATGGGGGGGGGGGGGGGCAAAATAAGCCACTATCGAATTTACGAAGGTAGCGATTTTACGAATGCGATGAGAGGAACCGTGAGTATTCGTAAAATCGGGGGTATAGTGTATAAATAAAAGGTTATACTTGTAGTTCTCTGGACACATACTCTGATCATTCACTGTTGGCCATCCACTTGGAAACCCGGGAATTATCTGGAAATGTCAGAAAAATTTCAGTGAATTTTCTGGCTTAGCTCATTTTGAGCTTTTAGTAAAGGTACAGAATGTAATGTAATGGTGTGTTTGAGAGCATTATTGTATTTTTTGTTCAACTATTTACCATTGTGTGGATGTGATTATACTGTACTTCATTGTCATTTCATTATTATTTCTGCTTTTATTTCAGCTTTATTCGCGTGCAGTGAAAAGTCAGTTAATACAAACCTTATCAATGCAAAGATCTCATTAATATGTAGTGGTTTTCTTTCCTTAAGGATGAGATGAGAACTTAATAGTCCTATGGTAATAAAAAAGAATGCTGATAAAAGTAATGTTTGTACAGTATTTTGAAGATAACCAGCATGAAATAAATCTTAATCATTTCATAGTTCTTTCAAAGACATATTAACACAAGCCTTACAATTAAATATAAAGAATTTGGTGTGGATTAGTAGTGTGGGTTTTTTTACTGCACTCCTACTGGACAGGGCCAATTAGAATTATGGCAAGCAGATACAGTACTAAATGTTTGTAATTTGCCTTCATACACGTTAACTATGTCAAATAATAGTCTTTCAATACTACTATAATGTTATGCAGACTATTTTGCTACAGTGATTTTGACTATTTTCCACACTGTGTAGTCATGGGCCAAGTGCACAAATAATTTAAGTGTATGTAAGATATTTTAATAATGTATAGTCTACAAAATATGTACTCAGCAATTAATATCAGGTCTTTACAAATAATTTTTTTAAATCTATAAAATGTGCATTTACAAATACATATTTTTTTTCATTGCGCTATATAATGTTTTCTTGTACAGTAGAACCCTTGTATAGTGTTCGCACTTACCACATTTTCCTGGATATAACGCTACCTAACTGCTTTATAATAGGATATTACTCTCTTATAATGTTTTCCCATTTATAATGTAAACAATTTTTGAGTCCCCTCAGAAACATTATAACAGGGTTCTACTGTAATGATATTGGTTTGAAGTTGGCTAACTAAATTTACATACTTGTCCACTTAGGTGAAGAAATATTATTCTGGGATTTTTGTTTTGTTCACTGTAATAAATACAGTGTTGTGCACCAATAGATTTTGTGCCAGTTGTAAGGTAGTATCAGTAAAATAGGCTGAAACTTCTTCAGATTTGAAACAGTCTTACAAAAAAAATTTTAGTACTACAAAGTCAATATTTGTAACTACAGGATATATGGCAAATACTTTTTGTAGAATGATACAGAGCTGAAAAATATGTTACAGTTGGCACAGAGTCCATTGATGCATAACATTGCCCAGTTACACTTAATTAACCTCATTAGAGTAACAAATAATTACAGTTACTAGTTCAATGCTTAAAAATTAGATTTTTGCATCATAAAAATGTTTATGACCTGTGTGAGTGTGGATTGTAATATTGAGTTGTTGTGTTAATAGGAAAGTGTACACGTACGTTGCTTGAAAGTGCAGCTGCAGTGCACAGGTCAGTGGAAACACCTGCTTTTATTTACCACAAGTTTGTTGTGTCACACTTTACTGTAATGATTGAATTAAATAAAGAGAAAGCTGAAGGTAGAAAACTGCAGCTAGACTTCTATAATTATTAAAACATGTAGACAGAACTACACAAGTACAGTAAAACCTCTTTATAACGACCCATTTTATAACGACCACCTGTCTATAACAACCCGTTTTTGGGAAACCGTGATTTTTTAATTTTTTTAAATTTCAAATTTCAAGGAAGTCGGCAAAAAAGGTTTTTGTGCGCCGTGTTGCGTTTTTAGTGGTGAGAACTGTACTCCACTCCACTCCACGCGGCAAGCGGTGACTCATCCTTCCTCTCTCCAGCCGTAACGGTACTTTTATCTTCCTTTCCCCTCACGTGAATACCCGGCGCGCTCGGCATTCTCCACGCACCTTTGTTCACGTGCCAGTGTTCTCTCGCTTGCTGTTAGATACGCTGCACGCTCTCTGTTTGCTCTATTATAACGACTTTATTGCGCGACTTTTGGATATCTCTTGGTGTTTTACGATTTATGACGACTTATTACGCTTTGATTTTCACGATTTCAATTTGGTAATTTATTTGGTTTGAGTTTGTAAACGATTATTGACGACCAACGCAGTTATTGACGCCCAACGCAGTTATTTTGGCTTTCGATTTGGTTACGATTATTGACGACCAACGCAGTTTTTTTTGGCTTTCGATTTGGTTACGATTATTAGGCTTGAATCTGTAAACGATATTTGACGACCCGTACATTTTTTAAAACTTCATACGGGCTTTCGATATTTCCATAATGAGTGGAAAGCGAGTCGGCTTGTCGCTTCTGAAGAAGTATGAAATAATCAAGGAAGTGGAATCGACACAGAAGCCGAAGTCAGAGATTGCGTGGGAGTTCGGCATCCCGAAATCAACATTGTTTACGATCTTAAAAATTAGGGACGAGGTCGTTAATGCAATGCAGAAGGAAGGACGCAATGCAAACGTATAAAAAGTAAGGCGTACGATGTGGACTTAAAAAAAAATAGGAAACAGTTGTTCGGCCCTTTAATGTGTCGGACTTTTATTTTATTGTGTGTTTGTTTAGTGTCCCGTCAACGCAGTGATAATAGTAAAATGATCTGCCTAATTTATCACATTTGTTGGATATTATATCTGGTAAATTTTTTACTAGTTTACTTGTAGTTTTTTGTGATTTGTTTTTCCTTGCGTACTCTTTAATAAATTTAAACGTTTGCTTGTACAACTGCTACGACTATGCTGTTAACTAACACTACACTTTTAAGTGGGGGTCATGTCATTACATTTTCTTTGTCCTGAAGAAAATATTTTACACATTGACATGTAACTTTAATATTTTAACTGAGCGATAACGTAACGTCACAGTGCACGCCCGCGATTATCTTTCAGTCGGTCTCAAAGCAGAGCGCTGACACGCAGACAAGGACAGCTGCTGTGGCTGTGGTATTGATCGGCGCATGCGTGCGCAGCCATCTCCGCCACTTACCTCCCCCTCCCCCCTCATCGTATTCTATCCTCACGGCCGGCTGATAACAAGCAAGCAGTGACACGGCACGTAACCTCACAGCGCGTGACTTTCTAAGTGTTCACGGCGTAAAAGAAAAGCCCCGAGAGTAGAATACACTATCGCCTTTTCTCTAAAAGACGCCTGATCATAAATTTCGTTTATAGCTAAGTTTAAATGCACGACTTATTGCTTAAGATGACCAAACATGGACTTAATGCGAAAACTGCCTATTTTGACATATAGAGGTTCCAAATGGGTCCGAAATTTTATAACGACCACCTCTCTATAACGACCCTAATCTCGGGAACCGTGAGGGGTCGTTATAAAGAGGTTTTACTGGACTTACAAAATCATACTTTAAGGTAAGGGAACATGAAACACAGATGGACGGCACATTTTTCGTGCTAAGGCGATGCAAGCCAGCTTCCTCGGATTGAAAATGGTGGAGCTATGCAGTATGGGGGGCAGTCCACCGTCCATCATACCGTAGCACTCCACCTTTCCCCTCCCGAGGAAGCTGCTTTAGCCAGCAAAATATTACGTCAGCCCGAAAAATGTGTCGTACAACTGTAAGTAGTTAAACCTCTCTATAATGACCCCTCATGGTTCCCTAGAATAGGATCTTATGCAGGGGTGGTAATTATAAAAAGGTTTAATTGCAGTAAAACCCCTATTTAAAAAATCCAACAGTTCGTGAGAAGAAGAGTTGTTATAGAGAGGTGGTTGTTATAAAGGGGTTTTACCCATAGAATTTCTGGCTACGTGTTTTGGAAATTGAAACTAATATGATTGTACTGTGCCAACACACCACTAACCATGTTCATCCAGGTAACTAACTGTAAAAACATGAGGTTTGCCCTGAAAGAAGTTGAACATTGCCACTAAATGAACTTCATCTTTATGGCGTTAGTACAAATAATTTCATAACCATGGGTCGCTTTTGTTAAACTTTTGTTTGGGTGAAAAATGTATAAAATACAGTAATACATATTTAGTTTTTGTTTTACTATCATGAAACTTCAAAAATATTTGTTTGCTTTCATTTTATAATGTAAAAGTCTAATTGACACTCGTTACATGTCTGTTGCCATTAGTTTACATCACCACAAGTGTGCACTGTGCTGTGTTGCAGACTGTACCTCCAAAGATAGTCCCCGTGTGGGATTTGTGGTGTGCGTTGCTCAAGACACTCGGCAGAAGCCCAGCCGTCTCGACTTTCTGCCAGCCCACCTCCGACGTTGACAGACACATCCCTTCCACACATTACATTATGTATTATTGAACTGCATCATCAATTGTAAAAAAGGAAAGTTGTGTTTACTGCAAAATTATAGTATCGGAATCCTATGGGATAACCTGGATAATAAAGTAATTCTTGCGCAGCTTCTGTTTGTTTTGTAACTGGAGGGAAAAACCTGCGGACTGTGATAAAGTAATAGATAAGTTATTTATTGAATATTTCGTACTAGTGGATGTTCCGAAGCTTTGTTTGCTTGCATGTTTTCTCTCTCGAGATTGATTTTTATTCCTCGCTTGGACCTGGAAACTTGGAACATGTGGCGAAACATAATGCGTACGTAGAGTGCAACGGTGTGGAGAGATTCGTAAAATTAAGCGTGAAGGTGTCAGTGTGATGAATTACTGCTGCGGTGAATGTAAAGGTGGTGTAACGAAAATAGGTTTTCCATGTGTACTAAATTAACACCCGTCTCCTTTTAAATTTATTTTGCTTATGCCAGTAGTACATAATTTTGTTTTCTCAATGGCATATTGTATTGTTTCTGCCTTTATATGACTAATGTGAGTTTCAGGCCACCTTGTTTTAAGCAGTGTGATTGTAGCGCAGTTTGTGTTTTACTCTCATAGTGTGGGTTGCGTGGTCACTATTTGATTGAATTGAGCTGAACATATTTTAGAAGAAAATTATAATCACAATATGAGGAAGTGAAGTCGGGACTCTTGTTTAGCAAGACTGATGTGGAAATGTAATGTATAGGTTGAAATTTTGTACTGCCTGAAAGGAGTTGTATAGTGGAACTAAATATTGTGATTTGATGAAAAGTAAAAGAATTACCTACTGTATATTCAGCATCCAGTTTAAAATTTCTGAAGTATTTAAGTAGTTTTGTTATCAGGAATGTTTGAAAGAAATTTTATTAATTTTTTTTTGAAATTATATATTTCTTTGTGGTTATGTTACAGTTCAGTGTGTATTTTCAAGTCCTGATGTGCCACATCTGTAAAAAAATTTGGTTACACAAGATATGATGGTTTTTATTGAACCCACTTAAATACATAGTTGTTATGTGTAGTATGTGTTGTGCTGTCTGGTGGTTGTCAACGTGCAGAAGTATTGTGAAGTGTTGTGTCTTGTTTAACTCTAATTTTCTCATGAGGAAACACACACATTTTATAAAGATCAACATAATGTAACACAGTTAACTCTTAATTATTCTTTTTCCATATATACAACCCACCTTAAGGGCGCTTGCCTGCCTCAAAACCTTGATGAAAGCAAGTACATATAGGGATATACATGTTCAGTTATATTAGACGTGACTGTCTAACCTACGTATGTATGTACTACCACTGATTTTGTTGTTCATCTCGATCACTCAACCACACCTGCTTGTAATAATTTTTTTCCTCGTATTTTTATTCCTGTTGCAACCGAGTAACTACCGTATTTGTCGGCATATAGGACGCCGCATATAAGACGAGTCATGGTTTTGAAGGTACAAAATCTTGAAAAAAGTAAATTACTAATTTTGAAATTCCAGACAGAAAATATTTTTTTCCTTTGCCTGAAACATTAAGAAATTAGTTTATATATTTTCAGTGCATTTATTACCGGCATATAAACATCACAGTAGACACACAAACGAATAACATTGGCTACTACTGTCCTCCGCGCGCCCAAGAGCCAAGGAAATGCACGGCGGCGGCCGGCGATATCTCTATTTGCCGGCAGGTGTGCGCGACTTGGCAACGCCAGACAGAGGCACGCCGCGCACTACAAGGCAACGCCGGGCAACAACAGCTGCTTGCAAGGTCATCGCATTCCTGTGCGTTGTTGTCCGCCAGCCTAGCACTAGACGGTAAACACATGAATGTGTGGTACGGTATCTAGATCCTCGTTTTTTCCGCCCAAGAGTCTTGTGCTTGCGAGACAAAGGATGAAAGCATGCGGAGCTAGATCCTCGTTTTCTCCGCCCGAGAGTTGTAGGCTGGCGAGACAAAGTATCTCTGCATGCGCTTGCATCGATCGCCGCTTCGCTGCGAGGAACTGTCTTTATTATGAATGACGCTCATCAAAATTTCGTACCGTAAATTTTATTAAAATAAACTGGGCACTCGTTTTCATTTCTGACGAAGAACTCAATTTCTTGAAACATCGTACAACTCCACAGCTTACAACTTAGCTTTCAAACGATTTTTGGCTACCAAAAATTTTTGCACCCTCATATAAGACGAGTAGCAATTTTTGAGGGCCAAAAATATGTAAAAATTGTCGTCTTATATGCCGGCAAATATGGTAAGCTAGGCAGAGCAGTGGTAAAACACTGCCTCGTGTTCGGGAGGGCCCGGGTTCGATCCCTGGCTTCGGCCATAGTGATTTTGTTACAGTAGAATCTCATCATAGCGAACACGGAAGTAGCGAAAACATGGTTATAGCGAAGTCTTCGCGGAACCGTCAAAAAATCACAAAAAAATTCCATTAAAAGTTTTACAAGTAGAAACATGTATGGTGAGTCATGTGAAGCAGGCTTGCAGCGAGATTTGTGACCATGTGAAGCAGGCTTGCGGCAATGTAGGTGACCTTGTGGAATGAGTACAGTGGAACCTCGTTAAGACGAGTATGGGTTAAGACTAGTATGGGTTAAGACGAGAATACGGCCATAACGACAGTATTTTTGTGCACCGTCAATTTCTGTATTAAATATAACGTTAATTAATTCGTTTAATACGAGAGCATTTTCACGGTTGCGTACGTTATAACGACAGAAAAACTGCTGAACGTATGCGGAATGCGTCACGTAAACAACTCATGGCGCGCTCTGAGGGAACATCGAGAGCTGCAAGAAAGAATCGATTGTGCGCAGCGTCCCGTACATCTGGTGGTGCGCTCTTGACGCGAAACTCTGAAACGATAATCCTGGCGGAGCAGGCATCCACAGCGATGAGCGGTGATCGATATTGTGCGATGAGCGGTGATCGATATTGTGCGATGAGTCGGCTGTATATCGACGCGTGTACACACAAAGAAAATTGTGTTACCTTTGACTCCTGACAACTTGTATCGTCTTCGGGTTGGAATCAGTTGCGCGCGCGTTTTTTCTCTTTCTGTAGCAATGGCAAGTGAAATCAAACGGAAAGCAATCGATCTGCAAAGAAAGCTTCAGATTTTTCGTGCTTCTTTGCCATGGCGGCCTAGCGTCCACGCTACTCTAGAGGCTCAACGCAGCCATGTTTTGCTTGCAAGATAGCGTAGCGTTAGCATTCAGATGAGAATTATTTTCTTTCGCTCATACATAAAGAATATTTTCCTAGTATGAAAATATGTTACGAGAGGTGATGTTTCAAAGTGTGTATACTGTGCCACTGTTTTTTAACGTGTGTATTAGTTTCACATAAGCAGATGCATTATGAACACCCGGCATCGTCATTCGTCCACGAATGTTAACGTATACGTTAAGGTATAAAGGTGAAACTTTTTTATTGTGTTTATAAGACATTGACTTTACGTCGCTGAGAATATAATACCCCAAAAAAATTTTTGTTTTTGAAAAAAAAAAAAAAATGAAATTTTAATTTTTTGAATAACAATAATATTTTGAAATTTTATTGTTTTGTTGTTCAGAGGAGGTAATGGCGTGAACGTATACAATATTTTGTTAAAATCGTTCCAGCGGTTTTCGAGTTCCAGGGTGTTTAATTTTTTTGGGGATTCGCATAGCACGGCATAGGCACACGCTTGTGTCACTAGTACGTATAGTTTAGGTAAGGAGGGGGGGGCTGAGGAAGGGAAGGCGGAGAACTGACGATTTATCGGCAATATCGGTTGAGACGAGCATCTGTTATAACGACAATTTCTGCCGTCATTGTCAACTCTCGTCTTAACGAGGTTCCACTGTAGGTATTTGTTATCTTGACAGCCAGATGCATAGATTACCTCCACCCCTCCTGCCGACCTGTCGCGTCGATGCCACTCCCCTTTCCCCCATGCCAACCCGCTGATACTGTCACGTGAATAATGCTTCTGCCTGGACATCTTGCTTCCCTCTCCAAACTCAAGGGCGTGTCATTCTAAAAATAGAATTGCACCCGTTTTTTCACCCATCCCTTTCAACCCAGGTGACCGTTGGCTACGTTTCCGTAGTTAATCATTGTGCTTTCACATACAGCCTGCTTTTCTGATTTTATTTACTGATTACTATTTTGGATTTTGATATACGTACGTACATAGTTTTTCGCTTTTATTGATGACCCGCTTACACTATTTTATTTGAATTTTTTTTTATTTTTTTTTTTTTTATTAGATTTTGTGCTAAGGTTATTGACGACCTACGCAGTTTTTCGGACTTGAATTATTTCTCACGTGATTTTATGACATGGTAAGCAAATGGAAAACCTTGCGCGGTGCGGACCACGAAGACGTCTATCTACTTATATTTATTGGAATAAGTTACGATCCCCGTATTACAGTATATATTTAGAATTTGTTTTTGTTTAATTAATAATGTAACATTTTCTAAATGCATAAAAGCGACCTTCATGGCTCCGTTGTAGGAGTCTATCGGCCCAGTCTGGCCACTACTGTGACACTGTCGCCTACGAAAGTCACGCATGATTACCAGTCACGAGCTGCAAATGCAATTACGTGCTGGCTGCTCCTGTTAACTCCAGCCACCCACGTCTCGGTTTTATTTTTTTTAACTATTTATTTGGTTTTTCGTATCTTAGCATACCAGTTCTGCCGCAAATACTGTACTTCTATATTTATTGCCATTGTTTAAACACATATTTTGAATAGATTTCGCTACCAAGTTTTTTCGTTTGTTACTCTTTGTTAAGCCTAGCACAATTTATATTTTCATTCATTACACTAAAGTTGTATGCCTATTAGTGAAAATATAGTATGTACTAACATAATAACCTGTGGCAAAATTTCGTAAGTAAATTTATATTTGCTCAAGTCCACATTGTTAAAATGCACGGGAAAGGCCAAAATGAATTTAAATCTCTGTAAAATATACAAATAAAACATGTTCTGGGCAGACGAATGTGTAGGGGTGACTAGAGAGAGGTGGCGCACTGGAATCTGCTTCGGCATTTTAAAATTATTTTTTATAAATATTTTATTAATATTTGCTACTGTCATTGCTAAAAATCGCAGTTAAGGCGCGCCGACTGCATAATTCACATTTTGATAAACATTGCAACACATCTAGAAAACTAAACAAACCCGCCAAGTTAATTTGTTATCAGGCAGAATAGCAACATCAATTGTGCAGTAAAGTATCTTCAAAACTGGGTCTGATTTTATCTAAAATTTTGATGCAGTCAGCGATTGTATATGCCTGCTGTGGGAATAGTTTTAGCAACGCCGAATTCTTCAAGGTTCGAATGATGGAACACAGTTTTACAGCAGCGATCCATTTGTTTGCAGCGGCCAACAGTGGAATCATGTTGACTCTGTCGGCACATTGCACTCTTGTGCGCGCCTGTGCGGGTGGGATACAATTGAGGCGGTCCAGCGATTGATAGCCATACTTACATGACGTGGCACAGTTTTTGGCCCGTTTTGACTTAGCGAATAGTTGCTGCACCCATACTTGTTGGGTATCATTGTGTGAAGTGTTCAGCCACTTCCCTATCTTGTTTAAATATTTATAAAGTGTTTTTATTTTCTTATTTAAATTTATATTATGTAAATCTTTCTTAACAGGCTATATGCCATTTTCAGGGTGAGTTTGTCAGGTGTCTGGTGTGATGCAACAGAATTCAATCACCTAGTAATTGGGGACATGTTAATTTAAATTCATCTTTTCAAAATTCAATATAAATATAGTCAAGGAATTTTAAAGTAGAGTCATTTGCTTATTTTCCTGGCTTATTTGGTTTCAAATTGTCCACAGTAAAATTTTAATTATTTTTGTTGATATAACTTTTTCTTGTGTTTTGGCTAATTTTTGAGTTTTAGTAATTTTAGCTTATTATTAAATTTGCCCTGGTGAAGTGAGTAACTTCAGGTGTTGCAAGCTTCTCCAGGCTGTAGGATTTCTGGCGCCGACGTTGTGGTTGATCACTTGCTTCATGGAATTCTCTCCATGACTTAGGTTATTGACGCACGTAGGTCAGCCATCACAGGGGGTTGCTTAGGGTATTGCGCCGCGAAAGTAGTTCCGCTGTTGCGCACCTTTTGTCCCTAATTATTATATTTGTGTGGATAAAGAATTTTCTTTCAATGTAAGACCTATAAACGGAAATTTTGGAATCCTTTGTGATCTGTTTTAAGTGTAATTTTGCTGGTTT